>PVLD010026235.1:0-22475 GCA_004027595.1 Dinomys branickii | reverse complement strand
CTGTTGTTGAGAGGATTGTCTGACTTATTTTGCATGTCTGTATATGGGTTCATATATTTACACTTCGAAGATATCAATGGATAAAGAAATAACCACTGTTGAGACCATGTCACCTTGTCTATAGATTAGTTGTGATTGTACTATTTTTTATGCTAATTGGTGTCTGTTTGTTAATATGTTTTTGTACTTTTATTTTTTTTAAATTAAAAAAAAAGCCACACATGATATTTTGGCAAAACAATTATGATGTTATCTTTGAAACACATTTAAATGTCCATCTTAGGATAGAACAGAGTGACACATATAACATATACATCACATAAGTTTTTGTCTCATTTGTTTGTTTTTTTGTGGATGGTCTCATGTTGGTTTGACATATACTTCTTATTACAGGTACCTAGAGCACAAGAGAAAGACAGACATCTGAATGAAAAGGCTCATCTCTATAAACAACCCCAGTTTTACATTTTAAAAGACCTGTACATCTGGAAGGTCTGAATACCTTTAATACACCATAAGATTCGCATTAATAAATTGTTATAGCTAAATGGAGAGTTTGTTTCTTAATTTAGTTTTGTACCAAGAGCATTTTTAATGAGAAAACCTTATTGTTTTATTTATAGAAAACGTAACCTTTTGACAATCACCAGTGTAAACATATCATAATAATGTATTTAACAACATTTATTGTGGTGTCTCCCATAAGACCATGGGTATCACTTGGGCCCCTTTAATGAATAAAGCCTGGAATAAGTTTTTTCTGGGCAGCTGCTTCTTTATTCACCAAGGGGAGTCTTGTTCAACAGCTTCCCCACCCTAAGGGATCTCTATTTAACTTTCTTAACAATTTTTTGATAAGCTGTTGACAACCGGATCATAAAAATTTACAATTTACACATTACCAGTGAAAGATTCTTGAATCACTGTACACAAACAACAGTTGACATTACATTTGTAAAACCAATCTTGATTTTAACAAATTTTTGATCAGGTAGCAACCTGGATGGAGGCATGTCCTTAGTTCTAATATCTCAAAATCAGCTTAAATCATAGACAAATGCTCTAAAAATCCAAAATTGCAGAAAAAGTTATTGAGCACAAACAAAAGAGCTGTAAGTACAACTAGTGACAAGTTGGACAGATAAATACACGTAAGACAATTTATTTATTAAACTAGAGTGCACTCAGATGTGTTTGGCCAAATTCAATTATAATAATGTTTTTAGTTTAAAATTTGCAACTATAAATATACTAGCCAGAACTTTTTCTAAGTAAATTAACAGAGATCTCTTATAAGAACCAAAAGGAATAAAACCTTTTACAACTGTGAAAATAAAGACAGTTTTTAAGATGTGCCCTAGGCTGACAGTTTGACTAACTGAACTATCCAGCTATACAGGCTACTCGTTGTCTTGATAACTATAGTTGTTGGATAGTCACATCTCATGGCCAGAACTGACAGCCACATGAACCTGTTCCCTCTTTTTTTTTTTTTTTTTTTTTTTTTGCGGTACTGGAGATCGAACTCAGGACCCTGTACTTGCTAGGCAAGCACTTATTCCACTGAGCTATATCCCCAGCCCTGTTCCCTCTTAATGAGACAGACTGTTAAAGGTAATTTAAACAACTTCTGGGGATGGTGATCAGGCCAACTTGGGTGCAGAAAGAGATTATCTCTGAGAATAATGGCCAACCTGCAAGATGTTCTGGAGAGAAATCATGATGAGTGCCAATCCTCTGGGGACTGAAGCTGTGACTATTTTTTACTACTTGTCTCATTTAAAACTGTTATTAAATTCATAATGTTTCCTAGGAGTGTTTATTTTCATCAATAAACTTATCTGCACTATAAAACTCAGTCTGCCCTGTGCTATAAAAAAGTCAGCATCATTCTTGAGGGGAGAGAAAAGAGGTTAATCTCTAGATCTGCTTAAGGACTGAAGGGCAGATAAACTTGGTCTAAAACTTGTACATCTATTTTGGAGAGCTTCAGGATTAAATCTAGACCAGTATTTTAGAATATGGGACAGAGATCAGTCAATATGGACAGAGATAACTTTCCATAGATTAACCCATACCAGTTCATTAACTTATTGGAAGGGTCCTAGGAAGGGGAAACTTAGTACTGAAATTCAGCAGCTACAGAGTAGAGAATTTCCTTGGACAAAGCACTGTTGTAAACTGTTATTTGTCAAGGATAGGGCAGTGGAGAAGGGACAGGAGAGTGACTTCAAGTAAGAACTAGATCATAACCATCTCAGGTACAAATAAGATCAAGAGCGTTCCCACAGTGCATCACTAATCCTTAGCAAAACATGCTTCCAGAGACAAAAGTTTTGATTGATTCCAACTGTATTGCAAATTAAAATGAAACCAATGATCAAAGTAAATGAATGGCTGCTTTCTAACTTTTTGAAAGAAGTGAGATAGAAAATGTAAGTGTTCCAATTATATTTTTAGGGCTTACTTTCTTATAAATCACTCTGAATCAAAGTTCTAAAATCTCAGCCTGCAAAGGCGATCTATTGTCTCTGAGGACTGACAGAGGCAGGCAGGTAACATCCCAGAAAAAAATCTTGACCCTAGAGCAAACAAGTCTTCAAGACATTTTGGTTTCTCTATGTAGTCACGTCTACAGCAGTGTTGGCTGGGCTCTATTTAACCCACTCTGAAAATAAGTATCCCCAGGTATGTGTAATACACTTAAGAAACTCACAGATTAAAGTCTGTACCCATTGTCTCTCATTAAAAATTAATATTTTATTTAAAAGTAACATTACATCTCTCTAATCTAGTCTGTAAGTCTGAGTAAGTCCTCTAAAGACCTCAATGTACTTATCAAGATTACCAGAAAACTCTCCTAGATCTTGTCTGATCTAAGTCACCAGGAGAAAAGGAGCACATGAATGTAGATAGTTCTAAACTTACTTCCACTTACTTAAGATAACTATCCACTTAAGATAGTTCCACTTACTTCCTATAGGAGATATTATCCTTGAGGAGTTTGAACAAAATCAGTCAAGGATGGATACAGCCTCATGGAGGCTTTAATTGTGGCTAGACTTGAAGCTCTGGACCCGAAGAGCAAGTAGGGAAAGCCTCAGACTCAGTAATATTGAATGCCTTAATAGCCAGAGGTGTCTGGTTTTCCTGTGGCTCACACATTTGAACATAGTTAAAAATTATTTCTTTAGTGCAAAGAAAGTCTGAACATAAGGCAATTTTCACCATTTTTCCTCCTTCTTACAGTACAGTTTTAGTTGTGAAATAGCATCTTAATCAATATTTCCCTTCGCATTAGCAGTCTTTTAAAGAAGGAAACATTGCTTAGCACCAAACCATTGATTTCTAGTTCTTTAAAAGAAAGCTGTAAATGTCCCCTTTTTTATTTGCTTTGACACCAGTGATTTTAGTATTTGCAACTTCTCCTTACTTAGGGGCCATCGATTAACCCTTACCAGTTCATTAACCTTCCACTGGGTTTAACATAGTTTGAGTTAACATTGACGCTGGAGTCTAAGCGTAAAGAGTCCACGTACTTAAGTTTCCTCTTACCTCACTTTTCCCATTGCTGGGACTACCAGCATATGTCATCATCCCCAGCCTGTCTGAGGGAAGCCAGAAAGAGGAAGCTGCTTTCCTGTTACAAAACTCTGTCACTGGCTTGTCTTGGACACGTTATTCTCTCTGGTACAGTCCTCTATAACCGTTGCTGCCTCTGTCACCACCATCCCTGAAGATGACCACACCACCATCTTGGGTGCATTGTGTCAGTCTCTAAAAAGTCTGGAGGTGCAGGCCAAGAAAAAGTCTCTCCACAAGTCTCATTAGTATAGTGTATATTGCCATTGGAAAACAAGTTTCAATAATATCTCCTAGCATAGCTGCCTTTTTAACAGCATGTTGGTGTTTAGATATACAAGATTTAGAATGTTTCATTTTTAAATAATCTGGAGTCCAAGGCTGAGGTGTTTCTGTAAAATTCTCGCCAAGCTCTGGGTCTGGGTCTCCCCCTGGAGACAGTGGCACAGTAGGCAGTTTTTCCTTTTCTTTATATTTTTCTCCCTTGTCCTGTTCTAAAACAGAAACTTTGAGGATAGTAGTACTTAATGGATCTAAAACAGATTTTATCAAGCTCCAAGCTGAAAAGTTGTCAAGAGAAACAGTTTATCCTCTGCATGTGGAAACTCCTCTTTAAAATTTTATTCCACCTTGTCCCAATTTTAAATATCAAAAATTTTCACCCACAGCAACCAAGGATTGTACTTAATTATTTCTTGAAGTGTCTTGATGATACTGCTAGCTGGCACTGTGTACTTTGCTTTCTTTAAAATATCTTTTAAAGAAAGAGATTACTCCTTGTTTTAATCCCAGTGAAATTCTTACTTGCATTGAAGTCACTTACCTTAGCTCATCACCAATGTCTCCAGAATCATCATGTGAGATCTGAATGCCATTGAAACACTCCTAGTAAATTCTCCAGGCAGGAAAGAATGCTGTGGGTTCAGGCCACCTTGGGTTCCAGTTATTGGAGACCCCTACAGTAAGCCCCAATCTCCTGCCAAGTGTTACTGCTCATGGCAGGAAGAAAGGGGAGGGGAGGAAGGAAGGAAGGAAGGAAGGAAGGAAGGAAGGAAGGAAGGAAGGAGGGAAAAAGAAAGAGAGAGAGAGGGAGGGAGGGAGGGAGGGAGGGAGGAAGAAAGGAAGGGAGAAAGACAAAATGGTGGTACAGTGGGAATCTGGGATGACGAGTTGTTCATGAGGAATGGAAGGCCATGAGGCAGCCAGAACCTTGGCACTTACTGATTGAGGAAGGGTTTATTGTATGACTCAGGTGGCAATGATAATTTTAAACTAATGAGGATCTTTAGTTTTAACTAAGGAACATCTTTAGTTTTAATAGTCTTAGTCTTAGTGGTTTTAGTTTTAGTCTTAGTAGGTGGCAGAGGATGGCCCATCCCAATGGAATAATGGAAAAATCTCAAAAAGGTGATACCAAAAATACAAGCATCTGTTCATCCTTAGGGAATTATGTAAAACTAACCATTGTGAATTTGTGGCCCCCAACTCCCATCTTGAGAGACTAAATAAATGCTTTTATTTGTTTGGCTGAAGTTATCCCATGGAAGACTGCATTTTAGGCTTGGTAAAATGTCCATGAAGCAAAGCAACAAGGGACCTTGACAGCATATTTCTGTCCCTTTTATATTGTACGTAAACTGCTGGGATTAAAGTAGTGCCAAACCAACCAACAGACTGATTTAGAAATCACACACCCTTAATCCTAGCATCACACACTCTAGATCCTGTCTCCTTGCAAAAAGCCCTACTTATGACCATACATGAGGCTTTGGGGAACCATCTAGACCTAAAACATAACATACTGCAAAAAAAGAAAAGAGTTGTACTTTTCATGAGTTTTTTCACTATGTGAAAAGATCATATTCAGGAATACTGATTGTGAATGGTCATGTGAATACTCTGACACATGGGACAAACAAGGAAATAGAGCAAAGGACATATACTTCAGGCCTGATAATGAGAAAAAGAGAGCATTGTAGCAGCGTTTAGAGAATTCCAAGAAGGGTTCTAGAAGCACTGTATAAAACTTAGAGCAGCAATCGCTTTCATCCTCTCAGAGTCCCAGTGTAATACCAAATATTCATTTGGGTTATATTTAAAAATAGTGCCCAGGTTCTCTCTTCCTCTCTGTCTGAACTTCTGCCCACCTCCCATATGCATACCCCTATTACCTGTAAAGCAGTTTTTACTTTTACTACTCATCAGAAACACATGAGGAACTAGTTAAACACATGTCCTTAGATCCAGATATTCTAATTCCTTAAGTCTGGGCAAGAGCCCCTGACCTCGGCTGGTTACAGATGCTTCAAAGGATTTTGATGAAATTATCCACATTGAAAAATGCTTCGAAGACTACATTATGCTTCAGGCTTATGAGCCTGTTCAGTGGTAACAACCCGCTGGTAATTCTGTATTCCCACATAGCAATCTTCATACATCCTTTAAGTATTAGTCTCTGGTTGTAACTCAGCTTACCCTATAAAATAGGTACAGAGGTGTATCTATTACCCTTGTGTTTTTAAATGTCTCTGTAGCGCTTTCCTCTTGACCGAAGGTTTTTAAGATATGTTCCAATTTAAAGATTATTTAAAGCCTTTCAAAGGGATTTTAAATTGTTCATAGGAAAAGAACTTTTTCTGTGAAGTATGTTCTATTTAGAGGCACAAAATTATGTACAATCTCTAAAACTTAAAAAAGAAAATAAACATAAAGCCACTGGAATGGTGATGATTTTAGAATCCATATTTATGCATGCCTACTTAGTTTAAAACTAAACAAAAAAAACCTAAAAGCTGTGATGTGTTTCCTTTTTAAAAATGTTCCAGATAATTTTTTTCAGGAAAACTCACAGGTGTCAAAACAGAAAACGAGCTAATATTTTATTCTAGTATCAGCATACACCAAGCAAGCTCTCAGTAGATCCTCAGTCTATTTTTAGCTAAATATTGTCCCCAACCAAAGCTAAGGTCTAATCTTTAGAATATTAAGAGTTTATTCATTATATTTTAAATATGAGAAATAAAAGAATTAAAGGAAATAGAGAAAAGTAAAGTTTCCACAAAACGATTTTCATGGAACCAAACTCTTCCATGTTTCCTGTTTGCAAATGCTTCTCATGTTTTGTGTGGATCTGGTCCCTTAAGATGTCTGAAATGTGCATCCTTTGGGTGTGCTTAACACAAAGCTCTGCATGGTTGGTCTCCAGACACATGCCTGTGTCTCCCGTGGATGAAACTGACTGCACTTAAGTGAGCAATGAGTTATGAAGACCTCTAAAAAGAACAGGACCCGTGATAGAACTTGAGCACTCTTTTGAGCATTGAACCCTTCATATTGCAATGGAGAAAACTCCACCAAGTCAAATAAGAACACAAGTATACACCATCCAGCTATATTTAAACAGCAAAGATATACAAAGAAGAATATATACGGGCTTATATAATGAGCTTTTAGTGGGCTCCCATGAACAAGTCAAGCTAAAGCAGCAAGTGTTCACTAAGGACTTTATATGTGTAAGAGTGTTGATGAAAATGCTAAATTTACTGTTGGACTTAGAAAGCCATTCCATTCACTGAGACAGTCTCAGAGGACTTGAAGGAGATTGTCCCATTGGACACTGCCATCATTAAAGTATCCTGGGAGTCCTATTGGAGCAATTAGGGAAGGATCAGACGTGAGAAGAAAGCAGGAAATTTGCTGTGAAAGGCTTGGTCTAAAATACCAAAACAAAGAACAGATGGGACGAGGGAAAGGAGAAAAGAAAGAGACAAAACTGTATGTATGTATATATGAATATACATATATGTAGGAGGGCTAACATGGTTCTACTATTGTATTATATCACTTAATGCTAGGGAATAATCAGTGACGGGTTATTTGATCAATCTTGTATGTCTGTATGTGTTATCCTGAACACACACTTCGAAGATATCAATATGCAAAGCAGCAACTATTGGTGGTTTCTTTCTTTTTTTTGCCTGTTTTGTTTTTTGTCTTTGGATTTTTGGTTTTTGTGTTTTTTCTGTTGTTGAGAAGATTAATTGTCTGACTAAATTTGCATGTCTGTATATGGGTTCATATATTTACACTTCGAAGATATCAATGGATAAAGAAGTAACCACTGTTGAGACCATGTCACCTTGTCTGTAGATTAGTTGTGTCTGTACTATTTTTTATGCTAATTGGTGTCTGTTTGTTAGTATGTTTTTGTACTTTTATTTTTTTAAAATAAAAAAATAAATAAATAAAATAAAATATCAAATAGTTGGCCTAAGGCATTTTCCCCCAAAATTGAAGTTCACTAAACCAATAAGTGAATCCCAGCCCTACATAGTTTTTTTAAAAATAATGAATATGGAACATGGTTTTCTTTAAAAAAAAAAAAAAAAAGAGCACATCACAGATAGTAAGCCTAAACTTGTTTCATAAAAATGTGCATTAAAGTTGGGAGGGGGTAAAGGTAGTGCAAAATGTGTGTTGGTTTTTACATGAAGCATTTTCTGACCATGAGGAGTGACCCCAAAACTTTGAAAGCCTTTGAATGAATGATCTAACATTTTTACAACAGATATCCCACAGTTCTCAAATTTTTAAATTTCTCTGATTTTTAAGTTGCATATTTTTAAAAACAGACTATTTTAGAGCAGTTTTGCACTTGGAAAATTGAGTAGAAGTTCTAAGATCTCCAGATGCTCCCTGTCCCCACACCTGCCATTATCTACATCTTTCACCACACTGGCACGTTTCATTTGGTACTTCTGGCAAACCTACAGTGACATTATAACTCAAAGTCCATAGTTTATATTGTGGTCCACTCTTGGTGTTACATGCTTTGTGGATTTGGATAAATGTGTAATGACATATATGCACAATTATAGACAGTCTTTCCAGATTGGGTTCTTCTGCTTACCAGTCTGTTCTCTTAAAGTTCTCTTGTGTCTTTTTATGTCTTGATATCTCATGTATTTTCAGTGCTGAATAATATTAAATTGGATGTACCTCAGTGTATTCATTTACTTCCTGCCTTGGTCCATTTTATATCAAAAATATAACAAAATATCTCTAAGCCTGGGTAATTGACAAAGAAAAGAAGTTTGTTTTATTCCAGTTCTGGAAGCTAGGTTGGGCAATCATAACTGATAAGAGGTTTTAACTGGGTTATGACAACATGCAAGATGGCACCACATCGCAGGAGGTCTCACCACAGCAATACATAAATATGTGGATAAAATCTAGAATTTCCAGATCCAACAAGGGTACGAATAGAATATATTTACTTTTTTAAAAAGTCAAAACACTGTCACAACTCCTATTCTACATACTTCTGGAGACACTATCTGGAGCAAGTAGACGAGAGAGAAATTAAAAGAATAAAGACAGGAAAGGAAGAAGTGAAATTATCTTTATTCACAGATGACATGATACTCTACATAAAAGACACCACAAACTCCACCAAAAGATACCTAGAATTAATCAACAAATTCAGTAGCATAGCTGGATACAAAGTCAACCATCAAAAATCCATAGCATTCCTATACACAGACAACAAACATGCTGAGAGAGAAATAAGAGAAACTATACTTTCACAATAACATCCAAAAAATTGAAATACTTAGGAATTAATCTAACAAAAGAAATGAAAGATCTATACAGTGAAAACTATACTACTCTGAAAAAAGAGATTGAAGAGGACTTTAAAAATGGAAAAATATTCCTTGCTCATGGATAGGAAGGGACAACATTGTGAAAATGGCCATTCTCCCAAAATTGTTATACAGATTCAATGCAATCCCGATGAAAATACCATTGGTATACCTCACAGACCTAGAGAAAATATTCCTAAAATTCACCTTGAACCAGAAGAGATCCAGAATAGCAAAAGCAATCCTGAAAAACAAAGGCAAGGCAGGAGGTATCACAATCTCTGATTTTAAATTACACTACAAAGCTACTGTAATTAAATCAACATGGTATTGGCAAAAAAACAGACCTGAGGATCAGTGGAACAGATTAGAAGATGCAGATACAGCCACAAAGAAACTCAGCCACCTTACCTTTGACAAAGGGGCCAAACATGGAAGAAAGATAGCCTGTTTAATAAATGGTACTGGAAAAACTGGTTTTCCACATGCCGAAGACTAAACTAGACACAGGCTTATCACCGTGCATCAAAATAAAGTCAAAATGGCTTAAAGATCTATTAAAACAGAAACACTAGATTTATTGGAAGAGAAAGTAGGTGGAAGTCTTAAAGATATAAGGGTAGGTAAAGAGTTCATGAACAAAAACTAAACCACATAGGAAATACTTCAAAGAATCAACAACTGGGATCTCATTGAAAAGTTTTTGCACATCAAAAGAAACCACCAACAGGGTAAAAAGAAAACACACAAATTGGGAAAAAATTTTAGCCAAGTGTCCCTAAGACAAAGGACTCCTGTCTAGAACATATATAGAATTTTTAAAAATCAGGCCCCCCAAATTTAAAGACCCAATCCAAAAGTGGGCATCTGAGATGAATACACTCATCTCAAATGAAGAAATAAAAATGACAAATAAACACATGAAAAAATGTTCAATATCATTAGTCATTTGAGAAATTCAAATTAAAGCAACACTGACATTCCATCTCACCCCAGAAAGAATGGTTATCATCAACCATTTGTTATCACCATAACAAATCGGGGGCTGTGGGGGAAAAGGAACTCTTCTCCACTGTTGGTGAGAGTGTAGAGTGGTTCAACCACTGTGGAAATCAGTCTGGAGATTCCTCAGTAAACTAGGATTAGAGGTTCCATTCAACCCAGCTATTGCCCTCCTGGGTATTTTTCCAGAAGAACTGAAAACATCATACCATATCATAGCTAAATCTTGGAAATAACCCAAATGTCCATCAACTGAGGACTGGATAAAAAAGATGTGGTATTTTCATACAATGGAGTATTACTCAGCTATAAAGAAAGATAAACCAGAGGCTTTTATAGGTAGATGGATGTAACTAGAGACCATACTCGTAAGTGAAATAAATCAGATTCACATATATAAGTATCGTATTTCCCCCCTACTATAAGAACCTGAAAGAGTACATAAATCTAAAAGATACAATAGATATTGTGAAAGGGAAAAGAAACTGCTCAAATAGGAAGGAGCAACTGGGATGAAGAAGGAGAGAGGAAAAAGAAAGAAGAGGAAAAAATATGCATTTGTATACACAGGATAGCTAGGATAACTGTACTACTAATACCTGTTGGTTTATTGAAAGCAACTGTTAATATGTAATTGTTTGATCAATCTTGCATGCCTATATCTGATTATGTGCAACTATTTTAAAGATGACATTATGTAATATAACAACCATTGTTAATATCCTATCACCAGGTTTTGAAATTCTGTATCATTTGTATTGTTCTCTATGCTCTTTTGTTTATGTACTTGCTTTTGTTATTTTGCATTTTTTTTTGCTTTTCTCTTTAAGATCAAAAACAAGATTTATATGTATATACAAAGATAACTGGGATAGATGTATTGCTGATGTCTGTGGTATATTGAAAGGAACAGTCAGTGCTTAAAATTTTCATTTTTCTTGATCAATTTTGCATGCTTGAATCTGGTAATTAGAATGACTGATCTGAAAACAACAATATGTAGTATGAGAACCATTGTTGAATTCCTATACTGTTGTATGGTGAAGCTCTGCATCATTTCCAGTGGTTTTTTTTATTACTTGTTATTGTCTTTGATTGTTTCATCAGTCTTGCATTCTTACATCTGGTGGGCTGAGCATCTTCTTTGCAGATAACAGTTATGTAATGTAGCAACCATGTTAATTCCTATCATTTTTTGAGGTCATGTATCATTTTTGTGTTGTTTTGATTTTATCTTCAATGTTGTTTTGTTAGTTTTTTTAAACTTTTAAAATAGAAAAAATCAGGGAAAGTTTTGAAAGTTCCACGCATTAATCAAAGTAAATCAGGTTCTGCTTTTTTTATAGTGACTTGACATGATCATGTGATTTTTTTTCTTTAGCCTATTCATGTAAGGATTATATTAATTTTCAAATATTTAATCATGCTTTCATTTTTGGAATAAATCACACTTGATCATGGTGTATAATTCTTTTTATGCATTACTGGATTAAATTTGCTAATAGCTTGTTAAGGATGTTTGCATGTATGTTCGTGGGCTGTGTTGATCTATAGCCTTCTTGTAATGTTTGTGTCTGGTTTTGGAGTTAAAGTAATGCTGGCCTTAATTAATGAATTAGGAAGTATTCCTTCTGTTTCTATCTCTGAAAGAATTATAGATTAAATATAATTTTTCCTCAGATGTTTTATAGAATTCGCCAGTAAGCCCAACTGGGCCTGATGCTTTCTTGTAAAGTTTATTTATTATTATTTCTTTAATATATATCGGCATATTCTGGATATCTATCTCTTCTTGTGTTATTTTGGTAGATTACATCCTTCAAGGAATTGGTAAATTTCATCAAGGTTGTCAAATTATGGGGATAAAGTTGCTCATAATGTTTATTATCCTTTAATGACCACTGAATCTGCACCGTCCTATATTTCATTACTGATACTGGTAATTTTTCTCGACTCTTTTTTTTCTTAGACTGGCTAAAGAATGATCAAGTTTTCAAACCTTTTTGAAGAACCAGATTTTGGTTTTGCTAATTTTTTCTGTTTCCAGTTTGAATCTCTTTGATTTCTGCTCTAATTTTTATTATTTGTCTTCTACTTAGTTTGGATTTAATTTGCTTTTCTTTTTCACATTTCCTAAGGAAATGTAGATGACTGATCTTTAGGTCTTTTCTAATATATGTTTGATGCTATACATTTCTATTCAGAGTATGCTGTATAATTTGCAAGTATTTAAGGATTTTCCAGCTACTGTATCTTTCTGTTATTGATATCTAATTCCATTGGTGCTTAAAAGCAATCATTCTATTATTTCTATTCTTTTAAGCTTTTTGTAGTGTCATTTATGGCCTAAAATGTGATCTACCTTGGTGAATGCTTCCTGTGAGTTTGGATAGAATATACATTCTACTGCTGTTGGGTAAACCAGTCTAGTGATGTCCATTATACACAGCTAAATGATGTGGGTTTTTTTTCAGTTCATTTATATGCTCTTATTGCTTTTCCACCTGCTCTATCTATTAATGTCTGATGGGAGTGGCTGAAGTCATCAACTGAAATATAGTAGGCAATTCATCTGTTTCTTTTTGCCACTCCATCTACTTTTACCTCATCTATTTGCAATCTCTTTTAACTATATACACACTAAGAATTGCTATAGCTTTTTGGAAACGTGACCCTTTTATCGCTATATGAAGCCTTTCTTCATCCTTGATAATTCCCCTTGCTCTGAAGTTTCCTCTCTCTGAAATCAATGTCATCAGTACTACCTTTTTAAAATTAGGGTGAGAATGGTCTTCCTTTGTCCTTTTAATTTTAATGCATATCATCGTTATTTTAGAATGGGTTTCAGATGCACAATATATAGTTGAGTATTTTTAAAAAATTTTTTACATGTAAAATATTTTACCAATTGTTTTTGGTTGATTGCATATTGAGACAATATATGCATAGATTGTTTAAAATATATCATCAAATTTTGTGCTTTTTAGCCTTTTCCTCTCAGATATTTTTAATTTTTATTTCATTAGTACCCTTTTATTAAGCTTCATGGTACAACTTAAGTCTTCATAGTGATCGCACTCATCGTCGAGAATGTGTATCTGCACATGATGTACCTTGATTCCTCTTTTTTCCCCATACTCTTCTCCTCCTCCCAACACTTCTTTGCCTTCTTATTTACAAAGCCTTGTTTACATTTTATCCTTCTTTTCACATTTTTCCTTTTCCCATCTTTCCTTTCACCCTTGCCCCCTCACTAGTTCCCCTTTCCTTTTGAACAATGTTTTCTATTTCACACTATTATACACTTTGGTTCTTATTTAAAGTTTCCGTTTCTCATACCAGAGAGACAATGTGATATTTACACATATGTGTCTAATTTATTTCACTTAAGAGTATGATCTCAAGGTCCATGCATTTAGAAATACATGTCTAAAATTTATCCACCTTTATAGCTGAGTAATCCATAGTACACTTTAAAAACCATATCTTCTTTATTCATGTATAGGTTATGGACATTTGGCCTGTTTCTAATATTTAGCTATTACAAACTGTACTGCTATAAACGTGGGTGCATATGTATCATGGTATGAAGTTTTGAATTGTTTTGGAAAGATACTAAGAAGGGGACTAGCTGGGACAAATAAGACATCAATAGTCCTAGTTTTTTTAGGAATCTCCACAATGATTTCCACAGTGGTTACACCAGTCTACATTCCCACCAACAGTGGAGAATGCTGCCCCTCCAGCATTTGTTATAGGTTGATTTCTTGATAATAGCCATTCCTTCCGGAATGAGATGTAACCTGTGCTATTTAAAATTGCATCTCTCAAATGACCAGTGCTTCTGAACACTTTTTCATGTTTATTTACCACTTGCACTTCTTCATCTGACAAGTGTGTATTTATCTCAGGTGACCATTTTTGGATGGGGGTCTGTAAATCTGAATTTTTCTTTATATGTCCTAGATATTAGTCCTTTGTCTGAGGAATAATTGGCTGAAATATTTCCCCACTCTATTGGGTTGTCTCTTCACTATGTTGATTTATTTTTCTGTTCAACAGCTTTTTAATATGATGAGATCTCGGTTGTTGTTAATTCTTTGTAATATTTTCTGTGTGATTAGGGTTTTGTTCATAAAGTCTTTGCCTACACCTATATCTTCAAGAGTTCTACCTATTTCCTCTTCCAGCAGATTTAGTGTTTCTATTTTTAATTGACCCACTCTGATTTTAGTTTAGTGCATGCTGAAAGACATGGCTCAAGTTTTAGTCTTCAGCATGTGGAAAGCCAATTTCTTCAGCACCACTCATACAGTCTTTCTTCCAACGAAGCTGTTTGGCTCCTTTGTTAAAGATAAAGTGGCTGAGTGTGTCTGGAATTGCTTCTGCATCTTGTAATCTGTTCCATTGATTCTGATGTCTGTTTTATAATAGTACAATACTTTATTTTCATAATAGCTCTGTAGTACAATTTCAAGTCAGGGATTGTGAGGCCTCCTGCCTTGCCTTTGATGCCCAGGATTGTTTTTGCTATTCTAGGTCTCTTCTGGTTCCAATTAAATTTTAGGAATGGTATATCTAGCTCTGTGAGATATGCTGATGATATTTTGATTGGAATTTCATTGAACTTGTATAAAAATTTTGGAAGTATTGCCATTTTCACTATGTTGACTCTTCCTACACAACAGCAATGGATATCTTTCCATTTTTTGATATCCTGTTCAATCTCTTTTTTTCAGAGTACTGTAATTTTCCTTTGTTAGATTGATTCCTACGTACTTAACATTTTTGATGCTATTTGAAAGTTGTGGTTTCCATAATTTCTCTGCCAGCAAGTTTGTTATATGCGTATAAAAATATTATTGATTTTTCAGTGTTGAGTTTGTATCCAGCTATATGACTGAATTTGATTATTAAATCCTGAAATATTTTTGCGGAGTTTTGGGGATCTTCTGTATGGTGTGTCATATCATCTACAAATAATGATAATTTAACTTCTCCCTTTCCATTTTTTATTCCTATTATTTCTTTCTCTTGTCTAATTGCTCTAACTACTGTTTCCAGAACTATGTTCAATAGGAGTGAGCTATATTCAATCTTCTTCTTATTTCTGACTTTAGAGTAAAAGCTTTTAGTGTCTGATTATTTAGAATGATGTTGGCTGCTGGTTCACCATAGATGCCTTTTATCAAATTGAGATAAAGACCATTTATTCAATTATCTATAGGGCTTTTATCATGAATCAGTGTTGAATTTTGCCGAAGCTTTGTCTGCATCTATTGAAATGATCATGTGATATTTGTCTTCACTCTGTTGATATTATGTATTACATCTACTGATTTGTATATGTTGAACCAACCCTGCATCCAAGGGATGAATCCCACTTGGTCATGGTATATAACCTTCTTGATGATTTGCTGCATTATTTTTTTGTCTTCTCATTATGTAGTTCAGGCTAACCTTAAGCTCACTTTGTAGCCCAGGCTGGCCTCGAACTCAAAGCAATTGTCCTGGCTCAGCCTCCCAAGTACTGGGAATACAGGTGTGCACCACCACACCCAACAATTTGCTGCATTCTGTTTGCCAGTATCTTTTTGAAGGTTTTTGTGTCTATGTTCATTAGACCTATAGTTCTTTTTTTAGTTGAGTCCTTCTCTGGTTTTGATATGTGAGGGTAATGCCTGCTTCTATGAATGAGTTTTGTAGTATTGCTTCCCTTTCAGTTTCATTAAAGAGTTTGACAAGTAATGCGATCAGATTTTTAAATTTGTTGTAGAAATCAGTGATTACATCAGGACCTGGGTTTTTTCTTTGTCAATAAGTTTTTAATTACACCTTTAATTTCATTGACTGATATTGCACTATTTAGCATGTTTATATCTTATTGATTCAGCTTTGGTAATTCATATATACCTAGGAATCTATCCTTTTCTTTTGGGTTTTTCATTTTATTAGAATAAGGGTTCTTAAAGTAGGTATTGATAATCTAAGTTTCTGCAAGATCCACTGTAATTTCACCTTTTTCCTTCTTTCTCTTTCTCTCTCTTTTTTTTTTTTTTTCTCTCTTTTTGATACAAAAAGTCTCCATAGACCACAAAGTTCAGGCTGGCCTTGAGCTCACTTTGTAGCCCAGACTGGCCTTGAACTCACAGTGATCATTCTGCCTCAGCCTTCCGAGTGCTAGAATAACAGGCATGCATCACCATGCCCTGCATCCTTTTCCTTCTTAACTGCATGAATTTGAGTCTTTTCTTTCCTTTTTTGATAAAGTTGACTAAAGGTTTGTCAATTTTTGTCTTTAGTTTTTCAAAGAACCAATTCTTCAATTGATTGTCTTTGTTGCTTTCTTAGTCTCAATAACATTAATTTCTGCTCTAATCTTTATAACTTTCTCTCAGATAAACTTTGAACTCTGTTCTTTTACTAGAAGCTTGAAGTTCAACATTAGGTTGTTTGAGCTCATTCTGTTTTCCTGATACTTTTTAATTTTACCTTTAATTTAATCTGTGACTCATTATTTATTTAGGAGAGTGTTATTTAATTTCTATATGTTTATGGAGTTTTTTCAGTTTCTTTTGCCATTGAGTTCCAATTGCATTGCATTATAGTCAGACAATATGCATGGGATTATCTCAATTCCTTTGCATTTACTTAAGCATGTTGTGTGGGCTAGCATGTGGTCTATTTCACAGAATCCCATGTGTAGCTGAGAAGAATGTTTATTCTGATGTGGGGAGGAACACTGTGGACATCTACTAAGTCCATTTGTTCAAAAGTTTAGTTCACTTCTGATATTTCTTTGCTGATTTTTTTCTCTTGAGCTATTTATTTGTGACAGTAGGGTATTAAGGTCCCCCATTACAATTCTGTTAGTGCGTATTCCATTTGTCATGTTCATTAACATTTGTTTTATATAGTTGGGTGCACTTATACTTGGTGCATATATATTTATTTATTTATGATATCTCTTCTTGGAGTTTTCCCTTGATAAGTATATAATGACCTTCTTTATCTCTTTGATCAGTCTTAGCTTGAAGTTCACATTGTCTGCAAATATACTGGTTACCCTTGCTTTTTTCTGGATTCCTGCTGCATGGAATATTGTTTTCCATCTTTTGCTTTCAATCTATGAATTTCTTTCTTAGTTAAGTGTGTTTCTTATATGCAGCGTATTGTTGGATCATTCTGTCAGTCTCTTTCACCAGGCAGGGCAAGCAATTAAAAGGAAGAGAAACACAGAATCAACAGCAGGAAAATAATATGTCAAGGATAATCCAGTGCATGTCACTTATAATCATCAATGTAAATGGTCTCAGTTCACCCTTCAAGAGTTGCATCTTTTTTTTTTTATTATTTTAAAAGTAAAAGAACGAAGACATATTAACAAACAGACACAAAGTAGCATAAGAATAATACAATCAAAACTGATCTACAGACAAGGTGACAGGGAATCAACAACGGTTGTTGCTTTACAAATTGATAACCTCGAAGTGTATATTCAGGAACAAAGATACAGACATACAAAATTGATCAATCAATTAAGAGTTGCATCTTTTTAATCCACTCTGATACTGTGCCTTTTCACTGGTGCAGTCAGACCACTGATGTTCCAATTGATAATTGGTATAGCTGAATTGGTATCTACAAACTTTGTTACTTCTTTGTACTTTTTGCCCTTATTTTATGTTACTGTTTTCAATCCTTTGCTGTTTTAATTGAGCATTTTCTATGATCCATTTTTTCCTTTTTTAACACATCAGTTATACATTTTTAACTTTAGTTGTTGCCCTAGAGTATGCAGTATGCACTTATGATAACTCCAAGTCCATTTTAAAACAATCATATACTGCTTCACAGATAGTACCAGTTCTTCATAACAAAGTAATCCTAATTCCTACCTCCCATCATTTGCATCATTAATGTCATTCATTTCTCTTAAACATATGTAAAATATGCATACACATATGTGTACATTTTCATAACTAATAGGATATGCTAGTTCTATTATTTCAAACTGTTCAGTCCGTTAAGAACAAAACGAGTAAATTTTTTATTTTGCCTTCAGTCTCCAATGTTCTTGATTTCTTTAGTTAGACCTGAGGTTCTAAATATATCACTTTTCTGCTCTTTACAATCCTTCTTTTAACATTTTTTTGAGAGGCAGGTTTACTGGTAAAAAATCTCCTCAATTTTTATCTAAGAAAGTCGTTATTTTTTCTTCCTTTTTTTCCTCTGGTACTAGAGATTAAACCCGTGGCCAAACACTCTAACACTGAGATACATACAGCTCGAGCCTCTCTCCTCCACTTGAAGCATGATTTTACACCAAACAGAATTCAGGCTGGTGAGGTTTTTCCTCAAATCTTTGAGTATTTCATTCTGATCTTTTCTTGCTTGCATGCTTTGAAGGAGAGGCGACCTGTCTACAGGGCCCCTTTCTTTCTTCTTCCACTGTAGCATGAAGGCTATTACTCTAACATTCACTGTGAGAAGCTAGAGCAGTGAGTGGGGCAAAAACTCACAAAAGTGTGGGAGCTGTTTATGACTGGGTCTCCTTGGACATTTCATATCTTTGATTTGTCCACACTAAACCTCTAGCATTTCTTCCATTACAATTCAGGTTTCTCGACCCTGGCACTGATCTCTGCAGAGCTTTCCTCTCTAGTAAGTGATTTTCAGAATTCACCCTTCAGCTTCTCCATTTTAAGGGGCACAGGTTTGTCCCATGAGCACACTTCTTTTGTAAATGTAAGACAAGCTGATTGTTTATTTTGTTAAACATTTTATTTGTCAGGGCAGACTGATAACTTCCAAGTTCCTTCTGTGATGGACTAGAAAACTGGATGCTGTATATAATTTTGAAACTCAATTCAACAAAAATATTTTTAAGACATCAAAATTCCAAATGTCAGTTTCCCTCTTCCAAATTTCTACTTCCCAAGAATAGTAAATGTTTATGTTACTATTGAGGCAACAGTTCTATTTTTGCACTTTAACTTGTTGTTCAGGTGCCTACCAGCATATTTATAAATATTGTGTTCCTGTTTTTTATTTTTTATCTTACATACTATTAAATTTCCAGTTAAAGAGGACTATTTAACCTTCTTATACTCACAAAAACACACACACATATTTCCTCTAATCCAATATTGTTGACATTTTCATGGTGCTGAGTAGGGGAAGCAGGCTGCAGGGAGGAAGGATGCTACCTGTTTACTACGTACAATCATCTTGTTTTTAGGGTAGCACTCTCCCCACATGTCTGTAATCCCTAAACCAGAGTCTTCTTCATTCAGAGTATCACAACCCATTCTCTGTCAGGTTGGAAGAGAACAGTGGCCATGTAAAGAACATGGAAAGTGAATCTACAGACCTAATTGATTCTCATTTGATGTTGCAACACATTCTTCCTTCAGAACCAATCTGTGAAGCTCTTTGTGGTCTTGCAGAAAAGCTTTACTTGCTCCTAGGATTCCTCCCAGTTCACTTAGTCTGTGGTTTCCTCTGTTTTCACTGTTTACCTCCACAATCTTGTAATTGTTTTGCGTTTGTCTTCTCTTCCATTCTCCTTGTCTTTTGAGTTTATGCTTCTAAAACCTCTTTAATGGTATTTCAGCAGAGTTGGTGATGTTAATAAATGCCTTGTTTTCTTAGCTTCTTAAAAGATTACATGTATGATTTTCGCAAATGAGACTATCAATCATAAATTTCAAAATTATGCAAGAAATTTAGGTTGGGAAGATTAAGAGTTTAAATTGGCATTTTTTGTACAAGTGGTATTTTTAAATCCAGTTGGAACTGTGTAATGGTTGATACATTGTGTCAACTTGGGGAATCTGGAGGTTTAACTGAGTGATTCAGCAAGAAGCTGGGGTGCTTACTTTGTAAACATCCTGAGCCTGTGGAAGAGGAGGGCATGGAGATTGTGTGAGAGGTTCACGACCCCTGGGTGGGGGTAGGCTGTTTACAGTGTAGAGGAGAAAAGCAGGCTGCTTGCAGCCATTCCTCCCTTTTGGCTGGTTGGTTTTGCTGTGCTCTGCTGCCCTGAACAGTTTGCCCTCTTCCATGTGCCACTGTGCTTCAGAACCAGCAAAGTATGGACTGAAACCCCCACGAAATGTAAGCTAAATAAACCTTTCCTTCCTTCATTTTGGCGTTGGGTATTTTGTCTCAGCAATGGGAAAAAAGTAACCAAGACAAACTGGGTGTGTTGGCGCACACCTGTAATCCCAACACTCAGACACTGAGGTAAAAGGATTACAAGGTCAGGCTCCGCCTTGGAAGCTTAGTGACTTAGCAATACCTTGACTCAAACTAAAAAATGAAAAGGACTGGAGATACAGCTCCTTGGAAAGGCCCTGGGTTCAATTTACAGACTGCAAAAACAATGTAGTCTGGTATTGTATTATCAATATAACACTTTTGTTGGATTCATTACAGAATTAATTTAATTCAGTTAAGTAGACAGTTCTATTTTGTCCTCAACAACAACAAAGCAGATTTTCATAGATGTGTATCAACTTTCTTTCCTCTCTACTCCTTCCCCATAGCATTAAGCCACAGACACTCCACACAGACAATTTTTTCCCAATTATAACTAGAGTTTCAACATAATATGCCATTCTTTTGAAAGATCCTGCAGAGGACAGCAAAGTATACAAGTTTTCTAATGTATTTATCTGGTAGAGGCTGCTTTGCCATCCATGTGCATATATTTCTTGTGTTATGAAAGGTCAAGGAGTTGCTTTATTGGGATTCTTTCCTTTACTGTAGTTGTATCAAGGTGACATCACAAAGCACCCTAGCTACCATTAGAGCAGGGTACTGTGCAAGAAAAATGAGGAAGTAGAGTGGAAAGATTTTCCTGACCCAGGTCTGACATACTTTGTTAAAAGGGTGAAAAATTTATATGATCTGAAGAGAAACCAGAGTATGACTGGCATACTTTGTTAATCTCAACCTTCTAGAAGAAAAGATGACTTGAGAAATATGTTAGTGGCCTGAGGAGAACAAAACTTTCCATAAGGGAGAATAGAATCAGAAACATGTCTTTTACCAAATTGCTTTTTCTCTCTCTTTTCCTCCTTTTATTTATTTATTTATTTATTTATTTATTGCGGTACTGGGGATCGAACTCAGGACCCTGCGCTTGCTAGGCAAGCACTTATTCCACTGAGCTATATCCCCAGCCCCCTGAGATTCTCTTACCTGTTTGAAAATACACTCCTCTCACTAAGTCTGAAATTTGTGTAGCCAACTGAGCTATGAAGGCAGTCTTGCCTCCCAGATTGATGGGACCCTGAGCAGCAATCTTTCCATCACAGAGGAGTGCATGAGATCTGGGGCAGGTAAATTGAAATACTGGCCCTGTCATTTAAGACTTGGGTGACTGTGTATGTGAATTAAAATGTCCTTTAAATAGGAACTGAAAGCTACGAGACTTACTTGCTTCCTTTCTTTGCTTTAGTTTTGTATAAAACTTGAAGCTAAATGCAAAACTTAACTGGTAGATCTCTTCCCTTTGTTTCTTTGGAGGATCTTTGCTAGGTTTTATTGCCAGCGTCTCATTTTGTACTTCAGGTTTCAATTTTGAGCCAGATAAAGTTAGCAGCAGGTATAAATCCAACATGATTTGTACCTGTGAATGCCTTGTCTCTCAGTGGCTCTCCATGCTGATTCACTGTCCCTCACAGTTTTTGCTAGGTGAGTAACATGATGTGCTAATTTCATTTACTTGTGTTGCTCCTTTTATAAAAAGATGGATGATACTGATACTTGAAGGTGTGCTTTCTAAACTTGTACAACTTGCAGAAAATTAATACAAAGGAGAAAGCACAGCAAACTACATGGTATGTATTTACTATTTCACGAAATCATCTAAATTTATAAATCAGTGAATTTGATCTACAACTGCCATCAAGAGTTTATTTCTATTTCTTCTAAATACATAAGTAATTCATTCAATAAGCATTTATTTAAAAAATTATATGCAAGATCTGTACTAGTCTCTGAGAATATGGACATTAAAAACAGACCTTGTAGAAACGGCTGGGGGATCCAGGGAAGATGGCGACCGGGTGAGCAGCAAGGGAGCGAACCTCCTTAATAAACACCACCAGCTCGAGACAGACTTGGTGAGCGTGAATGCCGGAACCTCGGCTGGGAAGTTTAAACTGGGCGTATTTCTCTGAGATGCCGGGGGAGATGTGGTAGGGCGGACCAGGCTGCCGGGGCGAGACGTGGGAAAGT
>PVLD010026234.1:0-22475 GCA_004027595.1 Dinomys branickii | reverse complement strand
TGGTGGTGATGGTGGTGATGGTGGTGATGGTGGTGGTGATGGTGGTGATGGTGATGGTAATGGTAATGATGATGGTGATGATGGTGGTGGTAATGGTGGTGACAAGGGGGTGGTGATGGTGGTAATGAGAATGGCCATGGTGGTGATGGTGGTGATAGTGGTAATGGTGGTGACAATGTCGATGGTGGTGCTGTTGGTGATGGGGATGGTTGACCGTGATATGAAGATGGTGATGACAGTGATGACTGGAAAATGATAACGATAGTGATGATGGTAATGTTAGTACTAATGGAGAGACTGTGAAGGAAGTGAATGTGTGGATGACGGTAATAAAGGTGAGGATGATGTAGAAACAGAATTATACAAATTTTTAGTAACTCCAGGTAGTCAAATAAGAAGAATAAAAGAAAAATCCACAAATATAATTTTACCAATAGTTTTGTCACCAGGTAGGGTCTCTTCCCATGCTTAGCCCTTCCTGCCATAGCAGGATCACTAACCCTCCCTGCAGAAAAAGAATTTTCAGGTTGCACCAGAAAGAGACATAAGTGGGATTTACTAGATGAAGACAGAGGAAAAACATTCATTATAGAGAAAAAGAAGAAAGCAGCCTTGTGTGAAAGCAAACAATGCCCAGGCAAGTGAACCTGAGGAGGATCCCCAAAAGGGTTACCTAAGGAACTCTTTTGTCTAGGGGTCTTTATACCTAAAAATGACTATCTCAGCCAAGTAGAGATCAAACAATGGTGTTACAAACAGGAGAGTTTAATGTAGAGTGGACCTATAGGAGCTCAGAGTATGTAGCAGGCATACTTTTGCAAGCACCATCAATTGCAACTATAAACAGAATAAAGACATTCTTTAGAGGGGTACAAATATCTTATATCTGGGCATGAAAATCTCTATAGTCCAATGAAGGCTTCCAGGTGCCTGGCCTTGGCCACTGATTTGTCCTTCACCAAATTTGTTTGACTTCCTCTTTGCCTTGACTTTTTTCTGGCCACCTGTAGCTCCCTTTGCCAGGAGTCTGCTCACAGCCTACACACACACACACACACACAGACACACACACACACACACAGACACACACACACACACACACACACACCTGCCAGGCTCCTGCACCTCACTTTCTTAACTGAGTCAATTTATGGCCTTCAGCTCTGCCCTGGAAGTTGCATTCTTCTTACAAAGTACGATTGTTAGTTATGATTGCTTTGTCTTCTTTCTATCTTTTATTTCTTCTATCCAATCTCATTTTTAACTTCTTTGTATCCCTACATCTGTAAAAAATTGCCCAAAAGATCCAAGATGGGTTTCACATGCTCACTTCTCTTCTTTTCATCTATTAACATTTACCAAACTGGCCCTACACTGAGTACTTAGAGCTGTCTCCTAGGAACACCGCGGGGGCTCTGTAGCAGTGGCTGTGTCAGGGGAGAATGAATCCTGTCCTTGTGGTGCCTGCATCATAGTAGGAGAGCAGTGTGATCCCAAATGATCATCATAATGTCTTACAGTTGTATGGCACTGTGTATTTTTCAGAGTGCTTTGCATATTCTACCTTACTGGAAAAGCAAACTTCAAAATTTAATTGTGCTTGGCCACTAGTATTCCTTGCTATTAGAAGTGTACCATTCCCAGGTACCCAACAGTGCGATGTGTGTTGCAAAGGAGATAAAGCCAAGCTCCATGCCAAGTACTCAAATGAGAGCTATTGCTAGAGGGAAATGGATACAGTGAGGAGGAGGTAGAGCTCCTGGCCTGCAGCAAGTCACATGGGAGGCACTCAAAGGTTTTGAAAAAATCCTTCAGTGGGCTGGGTTTAGGTTTGCATTATATCCAAGCTTTGTAGCTTTGTCTTTTCCTCCAGGCTTAGTGAGCTTTTATTCAGAATTTCCTAAGGAGCTGGTGTTCCAAGGAAAGGAGATCGGTGAAATACGCATGGCCTCTCACGGGTGCCACAATGTCTTTCCAACTAGCAGGCCATAGGTGTGCTTGAATACTTGGCACAAATGAAAACTTCCAACTGCTGGGGAAAAGCAGACTCACCTGGGAAAGGCATGCCAAACTTTAGGGTGTGCTTTTAAATGCTCGTTATGCTGACTCTTATTATTTTACCAACCAGTCAGCTTGCTCTAGTTTTACCCACTCTGGAGGAGGTGCGGGTGCATTTGCATCTCTTGCATTACAGTTTTATGATTTGCTCTCTCTGGGATTGACTCTTTGCTGGCCAATGTTGTTGTTGACAGAGCCTTTCGAAGATGCTCTCAAGAACCAGGCCCTGGGGCCCATGTTGAGCAAGGCCGCCTCTGTGGAGTGTATCAGTCCGGTCTCACCCAGAGCCCCAGACGCCAAGATACTGGAGGAGCTGCATGCTGAGCCTTGGTACCAGGGGGAGATGAGCAGGAAGGAGGCAGAGGGGCTGCTGGAGAAAGATGGAGACTTCCTGGTCAGGAAGAGCACCACCAACCCTGGTTCCTTTGTTCTCACGGGCATGCACAACGGCCAGGCTAAGCACCTGCTGCTGGTGGACCCGGAAGGCACGGTGAGGCATGGGTGGGGCCTTCTAGTCAGCTGTACCTACCTTCAACCAACTCTACTTACCTAGTGCACCTACTAGGGACAGAGGACTTTTGCCCTCAGGCCAGAGCTGACCAGCTGTTGTCAGTGGTCAGGGCTACATCTAACTCAGAAAAATTGGAATATTATAATGGCCCAGCTTGAAAGTGTTGACTTTTGTGTCCTTTAAGATAAACGCAGAGACTTGGGCTTACTGTGTGGAAGTTTAAAACATGTTGGTCCCCTATCCCACATCATATTTAGAAGTACATTTGGTTGGAATTATAACCTAAATGTGAAAGACAGAACTATAAAGTCATAAAGAGAATTAGTAAGAGAAAAATCTCTAAAAAGAACATTTTTTATCCAACTACATTCTTCCAAATATGGTAGACAAGGAAAAACAGGCTCCTGGGCTTGTAGGACATATCTCAAATTTATAAAAGTTGAACCACTGAGATTTTTTATGTCCTGGCTCTACAGCTGTGGCTGAATAATGCTATGGCTAGGGCTGAATTATCTACCTTTCAGTCAACAAATATATTTGACCTCACCCTAGGCATAGTCCAATAAATGCTCACAGTTTAATAAAGGTAATTAAATCAATTTAACCATTAAGTAGATTCCAGAATTGTTTAAATCTTCTTGTCTGGTGAAAACAAAAAAAGCAAGGTGGAATTATTTAAATAGAATCATTTAAGTGATTGATAGGCGAAATGAAACTTTAGTCTTCAGTTAGACTTGAACACAGCTTCTCTGGGTGGGGAGTGCAGGCAAGAGTAGGAACAGGGTTACTTGGATGATTGTTACCCAGGGGTCTAGACTGAGGTGTTCGCACACTTCCGCCTGTGATGCTCTTGAAATATTAGTGTCTGCCCAGTTCCTGTTTCTTCTCCACTTCCCCTAATGACTGTGACCACTTCCAACCCACTTTCAGACCACACATTTCTTTGTTTCACTCCAGCGGGTGCTTTGAGATGTGTCAGTGGTACTTTCATTGCCTCATGTAGACATTCACTTACTGAGCTCTCTAGGGGAGGGTGTCTACGCTGTTACAGACCTTGCACATGTTTCTCTCTGTGCTGAGACCAGTCTCATTGGGACACGTGAGAGGAGGAGAGCTTTTGGCCAGTGGAACTGCACACATTTAGTTTCACTAGGGTTTGCAGTTGTTCCACTCGAGCTGGAATATGGAGGCCCACGCCAGCACACCACTGGGGCTCACAGCCTCACTTCCTCTTCGCTGTCACTCTAGCTTTGCCAATCAGTGCAAGTAAGGAATTCATGGAGATCTGGTGTCTGACTGTAATTCTTTGAGTGCCTGTCATTGGCAGCATAGCAGGTTAGATTAGGTATCTCCTGAAAACTTTGTGCTCTTATCTTTTCTCATGCTTTTCTTTTGATTTTCTTGCTGAGATTTCTTGTGAAATTTTTTAGGGGAGTGTCATTCCGTTTTGTTGTTGTTGTCTTCTTTGGTTTCATGGTAATATTGTCTGTGATATTATTCACCAAATAGAAGTCTTGCCGGGGTGGTGATGGTGCATGCCTATAATCCCAGCACTTGTGAGAGGCTGAGGCAGGAGGATTGCCATGAATTTGAGGCCACTCTGCACAACAATGTGAGACCCTGTCTCAAACAACAACATCACCAACAAAAACCAAACAAATAGAAGTCTTTCTTTGGAATGCAGCCAAATCCATCATTATTTCCTTTTCTGGTTTTAAATTTTCCTCTCTCTTTAAATTGCAAATATACTATATTGTAATATTTTCATCTATTAGTTTTATAGTTTCATCTTTCATAATTAGGTTTTAGTTCCAACTGGTGGTACTTTTGAATACACTATAAATAAGGACCTGACATCTTTTTGTCTCCATATGGTAAGCCCATTTTGGTTTTGTCACTATTTCCCAAAATGTTCCTTTTTTCTCTGCTCTTGGTGCCCCTTCTATAACATACTGAGTCCTCTGTGTCTTGGGGCAGCCTCTGGACTTTTAGTTGTGTTCTGCTGGCCTGGCTGCTTATTCCCTATGCAGGTGCTGTTCTGTCTTAATCAGAGCTTGGAAGCCATCTTCACATCAGGTGATGCGAGTCCTTCCTGATGACACTCCTTCTTCTAAATGGCCTTAGCTTTTCTTTACTCTTTATTTAGAATCACTTTTTCAAGTCACCAAAAACATGCTAAGATTTTGATGGGATTTGCATGGGTTGTAAGAAACAGTTTGGGGGAGGAGCAAGCATTTTTTGGTGTTAGATCATAATATTCTTGAAAGTGGCTCAAGCTTCCGCTTACTCTGTCTTTAATGTCTCTTAACAGAGTTTTAAAATTCCCTCCAGAACGTCCTTTTGTTTCTTTCTTTAGGTTGTTTCCTAGAGTGTCTAGTTGTTGTAAAGGGTAAATTATTTTAGTTACTTTTTTCAACAATGACTGCAGTAGAAAGGGAAATGTGGTGTGATCTTGGGCCCAGACCTTTCACCGATTCCAGCAGTTTTCCCGGAGCTTTGGCCCTGCCTTCAAAACCATTGGTGGTCTATCACCTGCCTGCCAAGGCCATCCTTACACCTCTTCTACACCACTGCTCTGGGCACCCTTGAACATTAAGCAGGAGGAGGTTCCTTCATCTGCCCCCAACTGGACAGGAAGGTTCCAAGACTCATTCCATTAAGAGGGAGGCTTGTTGCATGCTTGTAATCCCAGAACTCAGAAGGCTGAGACAGGAAAATTGACCTGACTTTAAGTCTAGACAGAAATATATATTGAGACCCTGTCTCAAAGAACCAAAAAAAGGAGGATAAGGAAGAGAAAAGGAGAAAGAAAAAGATTTGCAGTAGGCTTTTTTGTGCAGGAGGCTTCCTGTACATTGCCCTTTTTAGCTTAAAGGGATTCATTCATCCACTCATCCATTTATTCAGCAGATACAGACTGAATGCCATCTAAATACAGATATCACTTTTGGTACATGGTATCTGTGAATGATTTCAAAAGAAAAATTCTGCTCTGGTAAAACTTATACATGCATTATTACATAATTACTTTTATGATATATAAGTGTTGAAGTACATAAAATGCCACTTCAGCATCTTTTTGAGATAATATTGTGTTGTTTTCTTAAATCCATTAAATGCAGAATTATATGGACAGATTTTTTTCCTGATGTCAGGATCCTATTACAAATGCTACTCTGTATTGACATGTAGTAACTGTGAAATATGTTGTTGGATTTTCTGAAAGTGTTTTTGGAGTATGTGTTCATAAGTGAAGTCCATCGTAATTGTCTTTGTTGCGTTTGCGTGTGTGTGCTCTGCTGGTCTGGGTATCAAGATGATGTGGGCATACTTACCTCTTACAGTGAGTTAGGCTTACTCCACATCAGAGAGGGCTTATCAGGGAACTCTGGTCTAAACTTTATCTCAGATAGATCCCCTGGATATTCCCCATGTCTTTACTCTCATTTATTTTTTGCTTTAATGCACTTATCACAAACAAGCATTTGTCAGTTTACTTATTGTGTTGCTCCCCTTCCACTAGACCCTCGGTCTTCATGGGGGCTGTGCCACAGAATGTGAGTGGTGGGCTGGTGGGTGACAAGTGAAGCTATGTCCCTGCTTACAGCCTGCATCACTGCCTGAGCTCCCCTCCTGCCAGGTCGGTCTGGCCGTAGACTCTCATGGGAGTGAGACCCCTGCTGTGAGCTGCACAGGTGAGAGATCTAGGTTGCATCTTGCCTCATCCTTTGAGTCATCCCAAAACCAACCGTCTGTCTCTTCATCCTTGGAAAAATTTTCTTCCACTACATTGGTCCCTGGTACTAAAAGTCTTGTGGACTGCCACGCTAGACCATAATCTCTATAAAGGTAGAAAGCTGTTTATTGCAGTATTCCTGAACACCTGGAATAGAGCCTGGCATGCAGTAGGTTTTCAATAAATATTGGGTGAATACTTGATCAACTCAGGCTCTTATAGGCTAAGAATTGAGTCTCCAAGGAAGCTATAAGGTGAGGGTAGGGCAAGGATTGCACCTTCTAGCAGATGTAGAATCACAAAGTTTCCAATACAATTAGCCCAGGGCTCCTTCTACTTGCATAAATTGTGTAACAATTCAGTCATGATTATCTAAAAGAAAATAGGAGAGAAAACATGCAGATAATTCCATGGGAATACAAATA
This sequence comes from Dinomys branickii, assembly GCA_004027595.1. Lineage (NCBI taxonomy): Eukaryota > Metazoa > Chordata > Mammalia > Rodentia > Dinomyidae > Dinomys > Dinomys branickii. The sequence goes on along the minus strand of PVLD010026234.1, from coordinate 15,745 downwards.
TTGCAGTTGAAAATGTTTGGTATTTAAAAACATGAAATGTTAAAAACCTACCTAAGTATGTCATGATATAGAACAAAGCTAATTAAATTTTTTAATTCACTCAAGATTTATGGACCAAAGGATGATTTAAAAAGAGATATGCACTACTAATAATGTCTCCATTGTACATTCACAGACGGGAGCAAAAGGTGTAGGACATGAGGTTTGGCACTGTGACACTGTGACACAGCTAACCCTGGTGTCCAGGCCAGCCAGCACCCACAGCACTGCTATTCATGAATTCATAATTTGGAGGAGAAATGTGTGGTGCCGTTGAGAACATTTGTTGAGTCATACCTAGTAATGACTGTTGTTGCGAGGGGGCTTTTAGCTACTGCTGCTGAGCTGGTGTAATTGAGCCTATGGAGGAGAGCTGTAGCTTGAGAAGGAAATGGAAATGGGAGACTTAATTAAAAATGTAACACCGCTTCCTTGCTGTGAGGACACCAAAATAGACACTGAACACATTCTCTTCAATATTTATTCAACTGCTTTTCATGGTAATTGGTCGGTCCCTGACTATGAAAGGAGGGAACTTGGCAGAACAGATTACTCAGAGAAAGAAGGGTACAAAATGGGTCTGCGTCTAAATTCACCCTGGAGTCTACCAACCTGGCAGCCCTCCCTCCCAGCAGAGAGGTCACAGGCCCAGGTGATAAGGCCAGTGGCTGCTTCCAAACCTCTTGGTAAGGAGTTGAAAATTCCCTGAAATAGCAGTCGGAAAAAGCTGATGATGGGGAGAACCCCAGTGATGCAGTCTGGGCACCCCTTCTTCCCCTTGTCAATGTCTTCTGAATCAGTCAGCCTGCTTGGTGTCTAAAATTGTCCCCCGAGTCACTCCCTCATCACTGATTCATGCCGTTGGCCCGGCAAGGCCAGCACGTGGGTGGGCGCCGTGCTGGTGTTTGGATGAGCCGCTGGGCTTCACTCACACGGCCTCCAGTCACCGCAGGCTTCAGTGACACCATGGGGACTTCCTTCCTCACTGAATCATAAGACACCCAGCAACAAAAGCCCGGCACTTCCTTGTTTTCCAAGTTTTCCTTTTATCCTGAGAATCATTTATTTATTTTTTATTTTTTTATTTTAAAAATAAAGAAAACATATTAACAAACAGACATCCATTTACAAAATAGCATAAGAACAATACACACAATACAGAGTTACAGACAAAGTGGTAGGAAGTTAACAATGGTTGTTGTATTACGTATTGATATCTTCAAAGTTATCCCGACGGTCATTTAAAAACAGAAAAGAATTTTTGGATAAGGGTCCAAAAAACACAGGCAAAAAAGACAAAATAGGCAAATGGGCTTGCGTCAAGTTAAAAGGCTTCTGCACAGCAAAGGAAACACTTAACAGTAAAGAGCCAGCCTAAGAGTGGAAGAGCATATTCAGAAACTACTCACCTGATAAAGGATTAATATCCAGAATATGGAATGGACTAAGCTCAATATAATATAGTTAAAAATTAAAAGACCTAATAGACATTTCTCAAAAGAAGACACACAAAGGACCAGTAGGTGTGTGGAGAAAGGCTCACCTCGTGAATTCTCACACTGAAATACCATATCACCCCAGTTCAGTTTAACAGTAACCTACAACCTGCAGACCAACTCTCACCCCAGTTCAAATGACTGTTATTGAAAAGACAAAAGTAACCAATGTGATAAAGATTCAGAGAGAAGAGCACCCTTCTAACCCGTTGGTGGGGGTGTAACTTGTACAGCCACTATGGAAAACAGTACAGAGGGTCCTCAGTATGACCCAGCAGCCTCACTACCTCCCCAAAATGAGTTTATCCAAGATACCCCAGCATACCCATGTTCGTTGCAGCACTGTTCACGGATAGCCAAGACTTGCAACCAAGCTAACAGACAAATGGGTAAAGAAAGCATGGGACATATACACAGTGAGATAATACTGAGCCATAAGAAGGGTGAAATCCTGTGATCCGCAGAATATTGGGTGAATGAGAGAATGTTGTTAAGTGAAATACGCCAGGCACAGAGAAATCAGTGCCACCCGGTAGTATATGGAATCCAAAGGAGTTGGTCACATAGAAGTAGAGAGCGGAACAGTGGTCACCAAAGACTGGGAGGCAGGAGGAGAAGGGAGAAAGACGAGCTAAAGGGTGCAAAGTTACGGTAAGAAGAATAGCTGGTCTTCTACTGCACAGTAGAGTGACTGTAGTAACAATAATGTATTGTATATTTTAAAAATCTGGAAGAGGAAACCCTAAATGTTCTCACTGAAAAGGCGAGATACCCGTGTGAGGTGACAGATATGCTGATTACTTGGAGCTGATGATTACACAGCGTATACACGGATTGAAACATCACATCACACCCCATGGACTTGTATAATTGTAATATGTCAATTTAAGAAAATTTCCTTAGCCTTTCCATGGAATAATGCCTTGCTGTTTTCAAATTCCCCTTGTTGCCAGCAGTCTAGGCTGTGCCAGAGAAACAAATAGAATCTGCCTTCTCATTGGCGTCACCCGGCAGAGCTGCAGCCCCGATATGCACCAGGTCTTCTGTGTGTCCTTGGGTGCCTCAGGCCGCGTGCAGTGCCCATCTCCTGGGTCCGTCTTCTCCACAGGGAATCTCAGAGGAGTGGAGAGGCAGCGAAGCTCACTGGCTCCCCAGGGCCTCACTGGGGAAGCAAAAATGTCAACTCCATCAATCTCACCCTGAGGACAGGAGCTGAGCAGGGCCTACAGGCATGTAGAGTCTTTGCCCAGCAATATTATCTCAGCAACACCCTGTTTACATTTTCATCCATGTAACACAAGAAAAGTTAACCAAATAAAATACAAGAGAAAAGCTTTTAATGAAAAGCACCAGTCCCCTAAGCCCTTCTCCTGTTACTCATTTCTGAGACACCTCACTAGCAGTTTCTCTTCAACGTTCTCTTGACAAAGCCCCCAAACCCCCAGGCCAAAGCAATGTGTTTAAAGTGATTTTCGTTGATTTAATCATTCAGAATATCGTGTCTTGATGTTGCAAAGGGAAAACTAAAGTTTAGGTCATGTTTACTACTTTCCATTTTAATGATTTTTTAGTGTGATGGTGGGTTTTGTGCCTTGAGATTAGTGGAACTTCTCTTTCTTATGCTGTTAGCATTGGACAGCAGCATATGGTGACTTCCTCCCTAGCTGCAGGTATCGGTTGGCCCTGCTGGCTCTTTGGAGTCACCTATATTTTGCCTCATCAACCTTTCCTGGCATTTTATGAGAGTTTGGATAAGGAAGGTTTTCCTTTGGAGTTATTAGAGAAACACTTGAACTCTTGAGACGCATAGCCTTGCTGTGTCTCTGGCATGTAACTTGCCAGAACCTGTTTGTGGTGCCCCAGTCATCCTCAGTGATGTCTGTTGTCACAGAAGGATCCTGTCCAGCATCACAGACCTAGCTGCCAAATCCCTTGGCTCACCTGGTACATCCTGCCTGTGATAGTTTGGACCCTAAGGATCCCAAAGGTCCACATGGCCTGGTCCTTAACTTGGGGGAACTTTCAGTGTTGGATCAATGGGAACATCAGGACCCAGCCTCCCTGTCTCCCTCTTTGCCTCTTGGTCTCCAGGAGGTGAGAGAGCCTCCTCTGCCATATGCTGTTGCTCTGATGTACTGAGCCACCCCCAGCTCAAGTCAGCAGGGCCTGAGCAGGGATCAGGGGCTGAAATCTCTGAAACCATAGACCAAAATAAATCCTTCCTCCCTTAAATGTTTCTCTCAGCTTTTTGATCACAGCAGCAAAAAGCTCACTAATAAAAGGACCAATTTAAAAGGAATAAAGATCCACTGGACTCATACTCTTCGATGATTTCAGCTGATGGTCCCTGGGCTCTGCTGCTTCTGAGTTGTAATGAGGTAGCGTCATGCTGGAGAGGATGTGACAGAGGAATGGTGCAGACAGGAAGGAGAGAGAGACAGCCAGAGCCAGAGAAGGGGCTGGGAATCAAGCTACAGTCCCCCCGGTCACATGCCTATGACCCATTCCCTCCTACCACCTCCCGGTAAAGCTATCAGTTGTGAGCTCATCCTTGGATTAATCCACTGGTGAAGTTAAAGTCTGCATGATCCACTCACTTCTCCAGTTCCCACTCTGAATGTTGCTGCACTGTTTCCAATGTCAAGACCTCAGTACGTGATGCCTTGGGGGACATTGCTCATTTAAACCATAACAGTTGTCTCAGGTGTTTTGTCACAGCAATGGAAAGCCGGCCAACACTCTGTGTGGCTTAGGTCATACGTCGTGCTGTTCTTCTGCAGGAATAGTGTGGTGTGTTCTCAGGACGTCCTGCCAGCAAGAAATGACAGACAGTGTTTGCTTTGTTTGCATCATTAAGGAGGTCTTTACAAGGCTTCCCTAGTGGAGATTTATTGTTCCTCCCTTTGAAATTAAGGTGTGTGTGGTGGGAGGTCTTTGGAAAATATCTGAATACTCTGGTTTTTAAACTTTTAGTTCTAGCCGTTTATTTTTGTCAAGTAGATTGATGCATTGTTTCCTACTTCCCTTGGTGGGTTGTAACTTGTTGCTGCACTTGTGTTGATGCCCCTTGAGGCTGACTTCTGGGCCGGTTTGACATTTCCTCATCATCCTATTACCACCTCCTTTCTTTTAATACAAAAGCATACGACAGGCTCACCCCTCTGTCTTAGTTCTGCCATCAAGCATTTCTCCCCAGGGCTCCTGATTCCTTTACTGGGGGAGTAGTCATTAGAATCCAAATCTGGGCACTGTCTGTGCCTGTTTGGGGCTGTGTAAGCAGCTCTTCATCTCTGTGACAACGTTTCCAAGAAATCAACTCAGAAGGAGAAAATGTGGCTTTTGGCTCATGGTTTCAGAGATTCTAGTCCATGAGTGTTTGGCCCTATTGCTTCAGGCCTGAGATAAGGCAGCACATCATAGCAGGAGTGTATGGTGGAGGAATCAAAAAGAGAAGGAAAAAGGGGCCAGGATCCCAGTATTCTCTCAGGGATACGGCCCCCAACACCTCACTTCCTCTCAGGAGGCACCATCTCTCAAAGGTTTCGCCACCTCCAGTAGTGCCACGGGCTGGTGACCAATGCCTTAACACATGGCCTTTGGAAACACTTTTCCAACCATAGGCGGGCTGCTGCTGGCTCCAGGCCACTTAATATAGTTAGCGTGCACATGTGCACACACATGCATTTGTATACACATTCACACAGATGTGTACACACATATCCTCAAACACACACCCATGTGGACACACGTACCTCTGCACATGCACGTACATGTGTACATTGATATCTATATTTATTTCCAAATGTATCTATATATTTGAAACCATGAGCTCACAACTCTCTAATTCTGATCCAGTAACATAAGGTTCATTAGATATTTTTCCTTTTCCACATTTACAACTCCCATTATCCATAATATTTTTACTTACATTTGTCCAGCTCTCCATATGGGACCCTTCTCTTATTCTGGCCGCTGTGCCTCCTCTTCAGGGCCACCTTCCTGGCCCTGCCATCTCCACGTGGGCACTCTAATTTTGTTCTCCCACCCTGCTTCACCCCACTCCATCCTTTCCCCTGGTGCCCATCATCCCCAGGGCTGTGCCACCTTCCCTTTAGTTTAGATGCCTCCCTGCAGTGACCTCCGCCACTCCCAGCTGCACTGCCACCCATGGGCACTCTCTCCTCTCCTCTTTCTGCCTGCACACCGGGGCCACGTGTGCTTCTGAGGACTTCTCACTCTCCATGCTAAGGGCACACGTATGCCTCGTTTGTCTTTGGGACCAGTTACTCAGGAAGAAAACAGAATGGGGAAGGAGGGGAAGGAGGAGACTTGTAAAGTATTTTGTAGTGTGTACCAGGACCATTGCTTGTCATTTATCCTATAAGTAACTTCATGCATCTCAGCCAATAAGGACACTTGAAACAACACATAATGTCGTTGTTCCTCCAACAAAACTAAAACAACCAACATTTAGCCTGTATCCAAAGTTGTTCTCATTGTCTCAAAATATTTCTTTTGTTATAAATTTGTAGACTGCAAATGCTGCCTTTATTTCTCTTAACATGTTTTACTCTATCACAGTGTTTTTCCCTATTAATCTGATTTTTTGAAAAAACTAGATTTGGCTGTGATTTTATTGTGCCTTTCTTGTAGCACTGTTAACTGTCTGTATTTTCTATAAACTGGCAGATGTAGAGATGGTTTACACAGCTCTATTGAGGTATAATCACAGCATAACCACTAAAAGTGTACAACTCAACAGTTTTTGTTATAGACTTTGATATTTATATCCATTGTTGTTATTATTATTAATCAATTTTAGAACATTTTCATCAGCGTGAAAAGAAAAATCAGTTGGGCATTGTGGTGCATGCCCCTAATCAGTCTCAGGAGGCTGAGGCAAGAGGATGGCAAGTTTGAGGCTGGCATGGGTTACATAGCAAGAACATGTCTCACAAACCCTAGACGAGCGAAAGAACCTCTGCTGTTCCGTTTTCCACTATCACCCAGCCCTTTAAGGATCCATGTAATTTACTTTCTGGCCCTAAGATTTTTTCTATCCTGGGCTTTAATGTGGCTAGGATAATATAGCATGTGAGCTTTTGTGAGTAGCTTCCTCCACTCAGCATAATGCTTTCAGAGTTCATCCAAGTTGTAGCATATGTTAGTTGGCACTCTGTTCTTTATATAGCCCAATAATACCCCATTGTATGGACAGAATGCATTTTGTTTTATTGTTTGTTGATGGACACATTGTTTTTTTGTCTCCCACATTTTGGCTGTTAGATATAATGCTGCCATAAATGTGCATGTATTTTATGTGGACTTGTGTTTTTTGTTTCTCTTAATAGTACCTGGGTTATCTGGTTTGCACAGTATTTTTTGAGAAACTGTCTAATTCTTTGAGAAACTGCCTTTTCCGTATTGTTTGAGAAACTTTCAGGCTGTTTTCCAAAGTGATTGCACTGCTCCACGTTCCCACAGCTGCACACGAGGCTCTCCTTCCTCTTCAGCTTCATCAGTACGGTTCGGATTTCACCCTCCACGCTCACCATCCTGGGATGCAAAGTACTATCGCAGTGTGGTTTTTACTTGCATTTTCCTGATGACTAAAAATGCCAAACATTTCTTCATTTTTATCAGTCACTTATATAACCTTCTTAGAGGAAAAACCTATTTCAGTTCTTTGTCCAGTGGTTTTAATGGGATTGCTTCTCTCTTTACCATTGAAATGCAAGAGTTTGTTACGGATTCTAGGTACAAGTCTCTGATTAGGTTGTCCTTTTACTTTCTCAGTGATATCCTTTGAAACATGGAATTTTAAAATTTGATGCTGTTCACTTTATCTTTACTTTTGTGCTCAGGCTTTTGGTGCCACATTTGAGAGAGTTTTCCTGTTTGTGTTTTGCCAAATCCAAGATCCTTTAGACTTACCCCAGGTTCTTTCCTAATAGTTTTATTGGCCTAGCCTTCATATTGAGAACTTTGGTCACTTGTTTACTTGTCTATATGGCACACCCCAATACTTTGCATATGGGTACCCGGTTACCTCAGTATTGTTTGTTGAAAAGATTTCTCTCTCCAGGAATGTTCCTGGCACCATTGACCTAGATATATAGTTATATTTTGGAGTCTCAAGTCTTTATTCCACATATCAATAGGTCCGTCATTATGGAAGTACCTATGGCACTGATTACTATTGCTAAATATGCTTTATTAGGTTGAGGGAAATGCTTTTTACTTCTAGTTTGCTGAGTGTTTTAAACATTAAAATGTTGGGTTTTGCCAAATACTTTTCTGTGTCTGTTGAGCGGACTTGTGATTTTTGTTTTTTTGTACTATTATGATATACTGCACTGGCTGATTTTCAGATGCTAAAGCAACCTTGCATTCCTGGGATAAATTTGATTGGTCATATCTGTATTATTTCCTATGCACTGGATTTGGTTTGCTCTTATTTTGTTTAGATTTCTTTCTATCAATATTCATAAGAGATATTAATCTTCAGGTGTTTTTATCTTTGTGATATTTTTGTCTGGTTTTGCTCATTAGGGTATGATGAACTCAGAGTGATTTTAGAAGTGTTCTCCATAGAAGAGTTTGTGAAGCATTTGTATGATTTCTTTAGATGGTGAGCAGGACTCAGCAGTGAAGCCCTTGGTCTGGGATTTTCTTTATGGGTAGTTTATTGACCAATAATTCTCTTCATTGTTATAGGTTTATTCACATTTTTTATTTCTTTATGAGTCACTTTTGAATTTTCTAGGGCTTTGACCATTTCATCTTAGTGTCAAACTGATTAGCATGTGTGAAGAAGGTATATCTGTTGTTGAAAGGTGTGTTTTATAGATATCTGTTAAGTCTAGTCGGTTTTTGGTATTTTGCACATCTTCTGTTTCATTGTTGGCCTTCTGTCTAGTTGTTCTGTCCATCATTAAAAGAGGGGCATGACATTTCTATTATAGTTGAACTGTGTCTCCTTGTCCTTTCATTTGTTGTTTTTACTTTATATATTTTGGTGCTCTGTTATTAAGTACATATACATTTATGGTTGTTACACCTCCTAGTGGTGTATCCTTTATCTCTAGTAACTTTTATGTTTTGACATTTGTTTTGGTCAGTATTAGGATATCCACGCTAGCTTTCTCATGGCTGCTATTTGCACAATGTATCTTTTGCTATCCTTTTACTTTTAATCCATTTGTATCTCTGATGCTAAAAGATGTCTCCTCCCTACAGCATAGAGATGGAGCATGCTTTTTACATGCTCTGACATTTTGAATCATATTGTTTTAGCCATTCACTAACGCTTTAGAGTACCATTGATATAACTGAATTTGTATCTTCCACTTAACTTGCTACTTTTCATTGTCTCATGTCTTTTGTTCCTCTATTCCTTTTTCATTTTTGCCTTAAGTAAATACTGTATAATGTAGAATTCTAGTTTTTAGTGATCTTTTTCACTATGCTTTTTGAAATTTAAAAAAAAAATACTGTAGTTGTTCCAGGTTTCCCATATACATTTTAACTTGTTAGAAATGAGCTTCAGGTCTATCTGAGCTTAGTCCCTGTGACACATGGGATACCCCACTTCTGCAGCTCTATCCACTTTCTTTCGCTTGTGTGATCTTAGTCACTTCCTCTGTCACCGAGACTGTGCCCGATCCCACAAATTGAAGGAGGAAAGGGTTATTTTAGCTCATAGTTAAGTCCATAGTCTGCTGCCTCCGAGACAGGAAAAGCATGGTGGAAAGACCCGGAAGAATGAAGCTACTCCATCACGGTGGCCAGGAAACAGAAGGGGAAGGAAGGAACCAGGAGGGAGATGCGCTCTGCCAGGTCACCCCCCAGTGACCTGCCTTTTCCCAGAGTCTCCACCTCCCAACAGCACACTCAGCTCCTGAACTCCCCAGGGATCCAGCAGCAACTCTCCAGAAGCCCAGCTCCGAGCACTTGAAAGCACAGTGAGACAATCCCACCTCTGAGCACATGAGAGCCTGGGGGACATTCCAGGCCGACACCACGGCGTGCCATGTTGTTGCCGGACATCCACCTCCTTTGTGTTCTTATTGGCCTATATATGTATGTTACATTCCTATATGCTAGGTCCACTATCTGGGTTTTGTTTTTTTACACTATTATCTTTTTAATCTGTTAATTTTGAAGTTCCTTAATGTGCTCTGCTTTAGAGAAGAAAGCTGTGTCTTCCTTACACGTCATTACTGTATGTCACCACCGTGGTCATTCCAGCCACTGTTTGGAACACAGTTAAGGTTAGATGGACTTTTCTGAAGTACACTCCTAGGTTTCTAGGGCAAACCCATCACCGTAGGGATGTACTTCCCCTGGACTCTTGGGTGAGTTTCAGCATAATGTGTATCTTATATCACTTTTTCATTCATATTAGCAGATTACTTCCTTCAGTGCCTCTCTCAGAACAGGTGCATAAGCCAGGCATGGTGATGCATGCCTGTAATCCTAGCATTCAGGAGGCTGATGCAGGATGATTTCTGTGAGTTCATTGCCAACCTGTACTGCATAGGAAAATAGTGCCTCTAAAAAAAAAAATAGGTACATAAGCATAAACTTTCTCATCTTCACATGTCTGAAAATGTATTTTAAAGTCATTTTTGATTCCCAGTAGGGTTGGTTGTGGCATGAGTGTTTTGATTCTTTATCAACTGTAAGTATTTTCTTGTGAAGATCTTTCGCTTTTTCTTCTTTCTGTTCTATAATGATATGGTCATGAATCTAAGTGTGTATCTTTTCATTTTTCCAGGGACTTGATTGCTCCTTTAATCTGGAGACCTGTTTTTTCTTTACACCAGAACAGCTTCATGTATTATTCCTTTGATAATGCTATGCCTTCTGCATTATTCCCCTAGGAATACCTGGCCACAGGGTGGACTTCCCAGACTGACCTTCTGTCTCTTCTCTTTCACCTGTTTCCAGTTCTTTGAATGTTTGCTTTGTGTTCTGGGAGGTTTTCTTACCCTTACAGACTTCATGTTTTTTCTCTCTATATATGTGATATACCTAATATATATTTATGCAACTTTACAAATTATACATTTAATTTTTAAAGATTTTTTTTGGTACTAGGGATCAAACCCAGGGCCTTGGCACTGAGTTACAGCCCCAGACTCTCTTTTAATTTTTTATGCAGAGTCGTCCCAAGTCACTAAGTTGACCAGGCTGGGCTTGAACCTGTGGTCTTCCTGTGTCAGGCCCCCAGGGTACTATAATTACAGGTGTACTCCATCACACCCAGTTAGTGTTAAAATATTTTTTCCTCTGATTTCTCATGTAGTTGGTATCTTTTTGGCTTTTTGATGTTACTAATAGGAGTTCATTTTGTTTTCTATTTTCTAAGTCATCTACTGAAGCAGGTTTGCTTGTCAGGATCTTTCTCTCAGTATGGGTGTTTTGGGATGTGTTCATTTTGGATGCATTTTTATGCAGTCATTTTAGGTGCATTCATATTTGGGAATAAGAGGCTGGTTCATTCATTTTCCTGGTGTTATCTCTCGGTTGTGACCCACACATTGCCCCTTGCCCCCATCAGGAGACTGGCTGGGATTATGTGTAGTGTGCGTCAGGATGGGAGGAAGAACGGAGGGCATGGATGCGGGGTTCTGGGGTGCAGACAGGTTAGACTGTAGTTTGAGAAGACACAATGGGCCTGGACTTTTAGGCTGAGAACTTTACTTGAGTCACCATGATTCTCCCAAGCCTTAATTCTCCCTAGCATGTAGTGCACGCTGAGGCAGCATCCTCAGTGTCTTTGGGTGAACGTTGCCTGACTCCTTCCCTGAAGGTAACGGGCCAGCCTGGCTAGAGGAAGTGGACAGAGGAGGCTCTGGCTCAGAGTCTGCAGCCTGCTCCCCGCCTGCTGCCCTGTGGGTTAGCTCCAAGCTCCACTGCATGGCCTCCTCTTGCTCTTCCAACAAGCTCCCACCTTCCCCGTCAGCCACCGCCGCATCCTTCCCCTTCTTCTCTGTTTTATAAGTTTGTTCCTCCAGCCTCACTTTCCTGGGTTTAGGAAGGTGGGGTAGGGGAATTGCCTGTACTCTTGATAAGAAACATCAGAGCTTCACCCAGCTCTAGTTATTTTCTATGAAGCATTTAAAAATCAAGCCAAAGTTAAAGAAATCAAAACACGTTAGTTAGCATCTTCCTCTCTCAATGAAGTGAGGAACATTCCTTGCTTCTCACTATAGTATGAGTAGCCAGGGCTAATGCCTCTTGTCCCAGGGAGTTTGGAGCCGGTGCAGCCCCAGCTTCTCTGATGTGGCCCTGGAGAGGTTCTCACTGGTGACCAACTTTTAGGAATTTCTGTTTTGGTCACCATGATCAGATCTCCCTTTTTTCATTCTTTATTGTCAGAAACAGACTTGGTGATTCTTGGGCGCACTTGGGCGTGATGAGGGCTTCTTGGTACCTGGAAACTAGGAAAGGAAGTGCAGCTAGGATCCAGAGGAAGGGGCTGGAAGCTAAACTAAAAGAAGCTAAAGAGATTCTTCCTCGCCTGGATGGGACGGTCAGGGAAATCAAGGAGGTAGGCAGGAGAACCCATCCAGGGCAGGGGTTTGATTTGTGTGGACCTCACCATGTGGGTGGGAAATGATGCCCGTGTAGGGTAGGGATGACTGGAAGTATGTGAGCAGTGGGCACACAAGGCCCCTGGCACTGCATCCAGGGAGGGGGGCAGCACCTGGCCCAACCAGTGCATCTCACAAGGCTCCACAGGGCTGGTGGCGCACACATGTGATCCCAGCACTCAGGAGGCAGAGACAGGAGGATGGCTGTGAGTTCAAGGCCAGCCTGAACTGTATAATAAAACCTTGCCTCAGAAACAAAGCAAAAACAAACAAACAAACAAAATCAAAGTACCTTCACTGGACATTAACTGTAAATGGGGAGTCTTGGGCAGTGGCTGAGTTTGGTCTCCCTCCTACCTCGCTTGCGCTGGATTCAACAGAAGCTCGTGGATGTGGCTGGGTCTCCCAGCGCATCCAGCCAATGCAGGCAAAGCAGACAAAGGCGCCAGTTCTGTGCAGCATGCTGTTCCAGCAAGCCTGAGTTTAAGTCAGGACATGTCTCTGTCTGCTGGCTGTGCCCGTCCTAGTGTGACACTGTGAGAGGGCAAACGCATCACGTTGTCACTGACTGACAAAGTGCTTGGTAGTGAACAGTTGTTCCTGACTGCCGCCAAGGCCACACCACTCCTGCTCCTGAGGCAATGCAAGTCGCACACCTTGCCGCTGAGCCAGCTTCTCTTTCCCACCCCCTAGCCAGCCAGTGCATTGCCCCTCTCTTGCTCCTTCTGTAAATATCCACCAAACACTCAGAAGAGCTCCCAGAGCTTCCTCTTCTTCCCAACCCACATGCGTCTCGGCAGTGCGCCTGCCCCAGCAGAAGACTCTGCTAACCTCCTTTTCCTCTGGAAATCTTTCTGGAGTACTGTGGCCTCCAGGGCTCAGTGAACTTGCCCAGGATTCTGAGAAAACAGCAGTCACACCAGCGATGACCTGAGCACTTCTCAGGCGTGAGCTGTGCTTACCTCCAGGTATGAATTAATCCCTGCGTTCCAACCATAGGCCATGGGAGCTGTAGGACCCCTGATGGTCACTCTGCTCCTTGCCCTTGGGCAGTCACAAAGGGCCAGCTGGACCTGTTACTTGCCACTTGTTACTGTGGCCATGGGGGTCACAGGAAGACAGTCGTATTACCGAGGTGCTGGCGAGGCACCCCAGAGAGGAAGGGCTGGGCATTCAGGCTGTGTACTGTTTACGTGTCACTGGGGCACACCGAGAGGGCCCTTGGGTCTCTTTGGGTGGAGGGAGGGTCTGAGTGAACTGAGAAGGTGTTGGTGTTAATTCTGGTAACACAGGGTCTTCTAAAGGCGAGGGAGGATGTGTTAGGCAGTATACAATATGCGCACAGCGCATGAGTTGTACTTGAACCCAAGACCTGTGATTTCTCATGCAGTGGTCTTTCTCCTGCATAGCGGTGCCATCTAACCTGCCCTGCTTTGCAAGGCTACTGAAACAGAGTGGATAATGTGGTGAGGAATACAATTTGGAAGATTAATTTTCACCCCAGCTGTGAATGGTGAGGATGGGAGGTGCTATAGCTTGGCTCTGGATGCCCCTTAAGCTCCTGTTACACAGCCCTGTCCTCCTCTTGGCACTGTGGGCAGGGATCCCTTAGGGGCTGGTGTCCTAGTGAGGGGAAGTAAGGTCATGGGTATGTGTCACTGAGGGGTGTGGAATCCAGGCCTCTTTCTTTTTTTCCTCTCTCTTCCTGCCCATGTGGTGAGTGGCTTTGTCCTACGACAAGCGGCTGCTGCTATGTGCTGCTCCCTACAGGGTCTCAGGGGAGGGAGCCCAGCAGCCATGGGCCGAAACCTCCAAAGCTGTGAGACCTAATAAATACTGACACAGGGTCAAAGTGGTGATGGCCACAGGTGTTTTGTCACAGTGATGGAAAGCTGATTTCACAGGAAGTGAAAGGAAAACTAACCATGAAGGAGTTTCTCCTCTCCCAGGCCAAACCAATTCCTGGAGGTCATGCTGAAGAATAAAATCAGTAAGATGCTTATAGCCCCAAATATGGATTTGGAAAATCAGAACAAATTTCTTATTTGTTACATTTTAAAACTTGTAGTGGTTTGCTTGCTTGTTTATTTATTTTTCCAGTACTAAAATTGAAACCAGGACCTTTGTACTGAGTTACACACATCTTTAGCCCTTCATTTTGAGTCAGAGTCTCACAAAGTTGTCAAACTGCTCAGTCTGGGCTCAAAATTTTGATGTTCCTTCTGCAGGCTCCTAGCACTCATAGTGTTAATTATTTTAATTTGTCACTACTTTTGCATTGATTCTCAGTCTCTAAGGTATTGTTGTTCCAGAAAAACTCAGCCCTTTTGGATGCCTGGTGCTCAATTCCTTTCCACCGAGCTTGTGGCTTTTGCCTGTGGGATCTGCATCCCTCTGTTTTCAAACTTTTTTTCAAATGATTAAAAATATCATAAGCAACTCTGAGCCCATGCTGATAAGCTCTGTGAAACTGGCTGTTCCTGATGGCCAATCAGAGCTCATGAACAGGTCAGAACTGGATTCGTCTGCTCTTTCTCTGTGGTAGTTTGTATCACACAGAGAATTCCTATGCCTGCCCTCTCCCTATAGGAAGGTCAGGAGTTGCCACCACACTCAAGTCTATCGCAGGCCCGGAAGAACTGCTAAGCCACCCCCAGTGATGCAGCAGGCATGGGCAGTGTCATGGTGCCAGGGCACCCACACTGTGTCTCTGGCTGGGCGCTGCAGCAGGAACAACTCTACCCCTGCATCCTTGTCTCCTTGAATCTCCTCCCAGTTGTCTGGAGCGGAGCCCCAGGGCACAGGGAGGGTAACTGAACAGCCTGAGTCTATGCAGGCTCCATTCAGGGACCAATTCTGGCCTGGTCAAGGTCTATCCCTGCTGGGAGTCGGGTGTGGGGAGAAGTCTCTGCCCAGGAGAATGAACGGAGGTTTCTGCTCAGGGTACCGGATGACCTGCTCACTTCTACTGTTGCTGTTGTGCTTTGATCACTATGAAAAGATAGGAAGATTATGGCACTACCGTGACTATTCAGTTATCTCCAGCTATGGGCAGGTCATGTGACTTGTCTCAGGGACAAAGAACCATCTCCCAGTCCTGTTTCAGTAAGTCCCTGGGGCAGAGTAGAGTTCCTGTGAACACACTGGGGGCTCCCTGCTCCTGCCTTATTATAGGATGCACACTTGGGCATTCACATAGGATTCTGTGTGACAGAGTTGTTTCATGACTATGAAGAAAGTATTTCCAACACTATTGTTGAAAGCACCTCTACCTCAAGAAAACATCTGAGTCCCTGCCATGGTGTTCCTTAGCCACAAGGGGGTGCTGGGAGCACATGGTGGACACCTTTGTGGGCTGTAGGGAGCCTCACTTGGGAGGGCTCAAGGCCAAAAAGCATGGACCTCTGCTCCCCTCCAAGGCCCAAGCAGTTCCAGAAGTGCTCACTGCTCACATCCCCATCTGGGCTTCTCCTCCTTCTCCTTCTTCCCCTTCCCCTTCCCCTTCCCCTTCCCCTTCTCCTTTTCCTTCTCTTTGTCCTCCTCATCCTCCTCTTTGTTCTTGTTCCTCTTCCTCTTCCTCTTCCTCCTCCTCCTTCTTTTTTGATCTGG
>PVLD010026233.1:0-22476 GCA_004027595.1 Dinomys branickii | reverse complement strand
GCTCTTCCGATCTCTTGTAAAGTTAGGTGCTCCATTGTTTGGTGCATAAATGTTTAGGATTGTTACCTCTTCCTCTTGCAGCTTTCCCCCAACTAGTATGTAATGGCCTTCTTTATCTCTTTTGATTGTTTTTGGTTTGAAGTTTACATTGTCTGCAAACATAATAGCTACCCCTGCTTTTTTCTGGGGACCTGTTGCATGGAGAATTGTTTTCCAACCTTTAACTTTCAATCTGTGGATTTCCTTTTGAGTAAAATGTGTTTCCTGTGCACAGCATATCATTGGGTTGTGTTTCTTAATCCACTGTGCCAATCTTTTCCTTTTTACTTGTGAATTGAGGCCATTTACATTAATGGTTATAATGGTTATATGTTGGCTTACTCTAGTCATGTTATTTACTTGTTGTTGTTTTCCTTCTTTTGCTGTCTGTTTACTTACTTGTTCTGTTTAGGGGGTTATTTCTATCATTGTTCTTGGGATTGTGGTCTCTTTTTTCTCTGTCTAGAATATCTTTTAGTGCTTTTTGCAATGCTGGCTTGGCACTCATGAAGTTCTTCAGTTGTTCTTTGTCGTGGAAATATTTTATTTCTCCATTGAATTTGAAGGATAGTTTTGCAGGATACATCAGTCTGGGTTGGAAGTTGTTTTGTCTCATAATCTGTAATATCTCACTCCAAGCTCTTCTTGATTTCATGGTTTCTGTTGAGAAGTCTGCTGTGATTCTGATGGGCTTGCCTTTATAGGTGATCTGTTTCTTTTCTCTAGCAGGTTTTAATATTGTGTTCCTTTGCTGGGTATCTGGGATCTTGACTATTATATGTCTGTGTGTGTTTTACTTTGGGTTATGGTTCATTGGCATTCTATATGCCTCGATTAACTGTACTTCAGTATCTTTTACCGTGTTTGGGAAATTTTCTGCTATTATTTCAGCAAATGCTCTTTTTATATCATTTGTGTTGTCTCCTGCTGTTTGACTAACTCCTCTAACTCGAATATTATTTCTTTTTGCCTCATCTTGCAGCTGTTGGATTGATTTTTCTTGGATCCTTGATGACTTTATGAGATCTTTCCTTCCATGGTCATTAGCTGCCATGCTGTCTTCAAGATCTGAAATTCTATCTTCGGCTTCATTTAAGCAGTTTTGCCAGCTTCCAATGGAAGTTTTCAATTCCTGGCAATCTGTTTGGACCTGTTTCATTCGTGGTAATTCATTCCTCAATTGCTCTTATAATGTTTCCTTTTGTTTCCTATTTTCTTCTATTCTTTTATCTATTTCTTCTCTGTGTGTGCTGAACATTTCTTCCATTATGGTTTTCAGTTCATTTTTTGTCTGAGAGATTATTTCTACTTTAATCTCTTTTGTGGCCTGATGGAGTTGTTTCTTTACTTCGGATGTGATCGCTTCCTAGATTGCAGGTATGTGACTAATTTCTGCTTTAATCTGTTCTATGGCCTGATGGAGTTGTTTCGTTACTTCAGACGTAATTGTTTCATAAATTGCAGGTATGTGGCTTATTTCTGCTTTAATCTCTTCTATGGCCTGATGGAGATGTTTCTTTATTTCTCATGCAGTCGTTTCAGAACTTGCAGGTATGTTGTTTCCTGGTTCCCCTATATCCTCACATCCAGGACTTGCTCTGGGTGGGGTTGTGTTCTGAGACTGCATTTTGTTCTTCTGTCTTCCCATTTTTGGATATCAGATTCAAACTATTGAGCTATAAATTACCCAGGCATTTCACCAGGCAAAGGTCCATTGCAAAGGCTGCTCCAGTGGCTCCTTCTCTTTGGGGAAATGTCCCTTAATCTTTCTACTAAGAGTTCTGCTTAAAAGGCTGCTCAGATGCTGGTTTGTGGGGTGAGCTACTCCCTACTGAGAGACCTGGGTGGGGTGTGTAAAACAGCTCCTCCGCCCGCCCAGGGGTCCCTGCAGGTATGGGGACGGATCTCCTCCCCCACTTAGTGATCCGGTCACGGCGCGCAGATAGCTCACCCGTTTCAGAATCTGTGCAGGCAGGAAGGTTCCAAAGTGCCAGTTCTTTGTGCTACACCTGCGATCCACCGTTCCCTGATGCTTCTCTGTTTCCTCGCGCTCTCCAGGTCTGGGGGAGGGAGCGAGGTGCTTCGCTCCTCTGCGCTCCTCACGCCACCTCGGCCTCGGACTGCAGGCCCCTGAGGGCCTTGGTGGCGGGGGCTGGGAGCAGAGCAGGGTCCCAGTTAGCCCCTTGGATTTGCGCAGCCTGCCTGAGGAGCACGGGCTCCGAGACTGCCCCATGCTGCAGCTGTTAAAAAGCCAATTTCTGGCCGCAGTTGCTGGCGAGCTGCGCAGGGTCGGGAGGCGGGAGGGACCAAGCCGCCTGCTCCCCCGGGGTGCTCGGACCCAGCCAAGCCACCACCTGGCCGCTGCACCGAGCATCTTTGGTGCCCAGCGCTCCGGGCTTTCCTGCGTCTCGCCATGGCAATTTGGGCCGCCCCACCGCGTCTCAGGCAGCGCAGAGAAACACGTTCAGTTTGAACTTCCCAGCCGAGGTCCCGGCATTCACGCTTGCGGAGCCTGTCTCGAGATGGAGGTCTCTATCAGGGAGGATCCCTCCTTTGCTGCTCACCTGGTCGCCATCTTCCTGGAAGTCTTTATGTTTCTTTTTTATAAATATTCATTTCTTAGATTAATTTTATTACATGCAATAGTATAAAGATTTTAAGTCAGCATTGGTTTAACTGTTTTTTATGCTTCTATTTTAAAGTTTGATAGAATGAAATTTTCTTATTTTCTTAGCTGAGTAATAAATAGAAATATTTTTCCAATACGCTTAGTTTTAAAAGCTTCAAATCAGGTCTAAAAAACATTTTAAATGGCATATCCAGACAAATATTTAAGAACAGTGACTATCTTTTTTGTTACAATTATGAAGCAAGAGAAGGATATAACAAATAGACTAAAGAGTGAATACTAGTCTTTGCTAAATAGTTTCTAAAAAGTCATTTATTGATTCATTTAAAGTATTTTATTCAGTCTGAGTTATTTGAAGGCTGAAATGCCCACCTTGTGTTTGTTGACAAAGATATATAATATGGGCAATCTGGTATATTTCACATTAGATTCTTCAGATTTTACGAGTTTTTGTTTTAATTTTTTCATTGAAACAATTGAAAACTGACTTTTTTTGGTACTAGGAATCGAAGTCAGGGCCTTGTGCTTGGCAGGCAGGAGCTTGTGCCACTGAGCTATATCCCTGGGCCTGAAAGGTAATTTCAAAATGAAATATATTCAATACCTTAGCAGTTTCACTACTGAATTTACTTTATTTGTAAGTCTAGCATTATGGTAATACCTAGTCCTAACACTAGCATTTGACACCGGAAGTTAATGTGAATAATAAACTCAATTTAATTAATTTGGAGAAGTAGATTTTTTATTACAATAAGAATGTTTATACTTACTGGGAAATCTCACAGTACTTATTCTATAAGTGAATATCATCTGTGAGTTAGTTCCTCTTATTTGCCTCAAAATATGTAAGGTGGGGAAATTTTTTTCTTCAATGATTACAGCACCCACATTTATCAAAGTAAAATTAACCTTTCTGTAATTTGATAGTATCTTCCATGAAAATTTTAGTTAAATATTTTTACTTGAGAAATAGAATAATTAAGCACTAAAGCACTTTTACAGGGCACGTTAAAGAGATTATCCAATTCAATGGCTATGAGTTTCTTTCCCTAGAAGAACACTTCAATATTTAAAAAGGTGAAAATGGAGAAAGGATACTCCTGCTGTGAATCACACTTCATAAAAGAGAAAATTTTCACACTTGTGTGTTTCTTAATTAATGAACATGCTAATAGGAATGTGCAACCAGGCCAATGGCACCTATTTTGGGCTTCCCAGGTAGTTCAAAGCAGTATACCTGGTGAGCTTCAGACTAGGGTGGATCAGGATTTTGTGCTATCTTTAGACTTTTCAAATTGGTGAAGTTGTGGGGCATGACAGTCTTAGGAAACAATATAATACAAAATTTAAAACACTATATTTCTTTATAAAGGAGACATTTGCTTAAAAGGAGAAAAACTTCAAAATTATAAATTTTAAAAGTTGATGAATAGGGTTAAGCATGACGTGCAAACAATCTGAAATTCATGCACATTAAGAAGTAGTTCGCTGCTGGACGTTGCTGTTATCTCTGACTCCGATTTGGAGCCACGTCCTTTCCGTTGGCTTTCTTTTTTTCCATGTATAAATATTGAATTGTCCCAGCGCCATTACTGAAAGAGGTTTAATTCCCTGGCTGAACTTCTTGTGTCCTTGTCATGACCTACAGGAGTATATGAGTGAGGCCCACAGGGATGCCCAGTGTGCTCCAGGATCTGTGTGCCTGTCCTTCCAACAGTACCTCGTGACCCTGCCTGACTGTTGAGGCATCATAGAAAGCTGTGAAGTCAAAAGCTAACTATTTCAAATGTGGTCTTATTTTTCAAGAAGTATATTTTTCTTTGGTCCACTGCCTTTCCAAAAATGTCTTTTAATTTATCTTTTCAATTTCTAGGGAAGAATATGCTAGAATTTAGTTTGCTATTCCATTGACTCTGTGGATCAATGTTGGGAAAATCTCTTCACAGCATGTGTCTTGTGATCCATAAAAAGGTCACCTCTACGTTTCTTTTGGCATGTCTGGTTGCTCTCAACAGTATTTTACATGTTAACACTTAAGCTCTGTGTTTCTTTGTTCAGTTTACCCATAGGCGCTGGAGCTGTTCCTCAGTGGTAGAGGGTTTACTTAGCATGCCCTAGGCCCTGGGTTCCATCCCTGGTACCACATATACACACAATCTCTAAATATTCATGATGGCATTTTGAAATTTTATTTTTTAAATGTTCCTTGATAGTATATTGAAGTGCAATTTATGTTTTTTCTATTAAAATTTGTACTCTACAGTGTTAGTTCTCATGGTATTACATTTTGCAGATCCATCAGGACTTCTAGTGTGCAAACATTCACTGGGAATGGTGACAATTTGTCTCTGTCTCTTTGGCTTTCATCCCTTCTTTCATTGGTGAGGAATTCAATAGAGTGCTTAAGGGAAGAGCCCAGATCGCATGGGTTTCAAAGGAAATAGCTAATATTTCCCTTTTACATATATCAGTTAACATTTTGTACATGTGGTGGTTTACATCTAGATGACCCTCAAACCCTCATCCACTCTTGAACTATGGAAACATAGATCACTGTAAAGGCCCTGATATGATCCCAATCCCAAAGAGGGAAAAGAAAAGAAAGGCTAGAATTACACATAACAGACCTCCAAAAATTGAGAAACAAAGAACAGATAAGACCATATTTATATTAAAAATACAACAATGTTATATTGTAAGCAACTTTAAGCCAATAAATTCACCAACATAGATTAAAAGGAAAACATTACTGAAGCATACAAATCACCAAAATTAAGTAAAGGAGAAGTAAAAGCTCTAAATTGCTCTCTAGCCAGCAAAATAACTAAATTCATAATTTAAAACTTCCCAACCCAAAATCAAACAAAAGACACTCTCAGCGCTGGGCTTTGGGAGGTGACTGGATCATGGGTGTGTGCTGCTGGGTGAGTCCTCTAGGTGCTAGGGTCAAGACAGGGGTGCTGCTGGCAGGGGAAGCCTGCGGGGAAGAGGGCGGCCACTGAGGGTGTGAACATGTGCCCTCCCTTCCACCGGATCCCCCTCAGTCATTTTCCCCAGGCTGTGCTGCCCGGCCTTGGAGCCAGCGACTGTGGCTGGCGCCTCTGCTGATGTGGCTGAAGTAAGTCTCTCTCTCTACCACTCGAGGGTTGGATTTTCTGTTCCAGCAGCAAGAATGACTAGGACAGTGAACTGTGCTCCTTGTCATATTGGAGAACAATCCCTCTGTTCCTAGTTTTCTGAGGTTTTATTAGAAATTTATTCGCATCCAGTGCCAATTTCCATCTACCCCAATGATTATGATATTTTGGGGGCTCTTTAAATTAGCAATTTGGTAAATGATGTCAGTGGGTCATCAGATACCAACCTTCCCGTTGTGTGCTCAACTTGACCATGGTGCATAATCTGTATATACTGGTCAATTTTACTTATATTTATGGAGATGTACAAATATATTTTCTAGGTGAATTTTGACTGTAAATTATTCTCTTTCACTTGTCTTGCATTGATAAAGAAAACAACTAGCCATTTTAGAATTAGTAATTGGAGGGTGACTGTCTGTGTTCTCTGTTCTGGAAGATTCTGTGTACACTTGGCATAAGCATTGGGGATGCTCCAGTGCCCAGAGTGTCTTTTGTTTGATTTCTGGGTTGGGAAGTTTAAACTATGAATTTAGTTATTTTGCTGCCTAGAGAGCAATTTAGAGCTTTTATTTCTCTTTTACTTAACTTTGGTGATTTGTATGCTTCAGTAATGTTTTCCTTTTAATCTATGTTGGTGAATTTATTGGCTTAAAGTTGCTTACAATATAACATTGTTGTATTTTTAATATAAATATGGTCTTATCTGTTCTTTGTTTCTCAATTTTTGGAGGTCTGTTATGTATAATTCTAGCCTTTCTTTTCTTTTTCCTCTTTGGGATTGGGATCATATCAGGGCCTTTACAGTGACCTATGTTTCCAGCCTTTTAAATTTTATTTTATGTTTTGAGAAAAGGTCATGCTAAGTTGCTCAGACTGGGCTCCAGCTTGCAACCCTCCTATCGCAGCCTGCCAGAGTGTTGGGGTTACAGGCTCGTGCCACCACGCCCAGCTTCCTGTGTGTGTCATTCATTCCTCTGTGTTTGGGGGGAGTGTTTCCTAGATAATAAAATGTGCATGCACACTTCATCATAAACTACATTAAAATCTTATCACTTCATGCATGATTAAAACTTGCTAACAATATATTTTCAAATGTTAGATATTTTACTTGTAACTGTTCTATAAAACATAGTTCTTATTATTACTTTTGATGTAAATGGCTAATTTTAGGGAGATAATTGAAAATTTCAGATATTTACTGACAAATTTGCTTTTTCTGGTGTTTATTATGATTTTTGTCTGGTATCATTCTCTTTAACAAAGTTCTTTCAGCGATTTTTTTTGTACTGGAAATTAATTCTTTCATGTTTTTACTCTCCAAAAATGATTCCATGAGATACTTCTTTTCACAGTAAAACTGATAAAGGAAAGATGAATCCATTGTTTGTTGTGGGCTTCTTGGAAATAGGCATGCTCACTCTACTGTAAGGAGAAGAAAGTGGTATAGCTCTTTGGAATAGTGTAGCATATTGTAAAATAACTTAAAATATATATACGTTTACCTACATGGAAAAACAAAACATACATCAAATTTTGGCAAAGGTGAGTTTTTCATGTTTTAAATATCTGCCAACTTTTCTGCCCTGTTTTGTAATTAGACAAAAGTCATATAATTTTCTTTCAAGAATGAATTATCAGGGTTAGCAGGAAATATTAAATATACTGTTGAATAAAAACTACTAGAAAAGAGCCCCTCCTGACCTCTGGAGTCACAGTAATTCTCTAGGGTATGAAGGTGTCTGTCTTCCCTAAAGGGCCAACAATGGAACTGTTTAATTTGTGTTTTCTGTCTTCTCTCTTTCTTGCCTAATGAGCTGCAGGAGAGGCAGAAGAGTTAAACGCTGTAAGACATGTAAGCCACAGGATGAAATCCTGAAGTTAAAAAAGTCAGTTATCAGTGGAAGTGCCATTAAACTGTATAGCACTAATGAAATGTAGGTTTATGTCTTTGCAGGTACCCAGACTGTATTGTTGAAGGTGCTGTTTTATGTTTTCCAAAATGTACTATGACCCTTTTTACTAGAAAACTGGGAACTGGAGACTATTGATTTGGTGACCAGAAATGAATGATTTGGCCAAAGCCTAGCTGAATGAATAGAGTAAGGCCGGTTCCATCCACCACTGTGACTTCTGTTTCCATTCGTACCCACACACATTATCTCAAGAGACAACGTGCTGTGCTGCATTTTAGGCTCATGTGGCATTTTGGCAGATTAGGACTTGCTCCTGTGACAACAGGCTAATTGCTCACTCTACTTTTCTGGTGAAACGAAACCTACCGAAGAACTTACAGGTACTTGAAAGAAAGCTGTCTAGGGAGCTGTTTGGTTACTTTACTCTTGTTGCTGAGACAAATTACCCAACACCCAAAATGAAGAAAAGAAAGGTTTATTTAGCTTACAGTTTGTGGAGGTTTCAGTCCATACTTGGCTGGTTCTGAGGCAGGGTGGCACATGGCAGAGGGCAAACTGTTCAGGGCAGCAGAACACAGCCAAAACAACCAGCAAAAAGGGAGGAATGGCTGCCAGCAGCCTCTTCTCTTCCCTTACATTGTAAACAGGCTACCCCCACCCAGGGGGCATGTAGCTCTCACACAAGGTCCATGCCCTCCTCTTCCACAGGCTCAGGATGTCTACAAAGTAAGCACCCTGGCTTCCTGCTGAATCACTCAGCCAAACCTCTAGACTCCCCAAGTTGACACAATGTATCAACCATAACAGGAGCTTATTTTACCTTTCTGTATTTGATTTTTTTCATATTAAATTGTTACTAGAACTTGACGGCTGCTGGCAGAAAGAGGTATTACCAAATTGCTGATTAATGAATGAATGATATTACTTCTGTTATTATTTGGAGCAAAATAAAGCATTCATGTTATATCTAGAAAGGGATTTATAGGAAAACTTAAATATGATGAGTGTGGGAATGTGTACATGTACATTCTCTAATGTTCATTATGACTCTTCCCTGTGGCAATGAATATTGTTAAATTATTATTTTCAAGGGTGGCATGCATTATTCTAAAGGAGAACCCCTTTTTTCTTCAACCAATGCCCAGGAAAATAAAACCATACTGTGTGAGTTATTAGAAATAGTTTTATAAAACTCCAGGTGTCAGGGATTGTACCTCAAGGTTAAAAAAGTAGTTTCTTAAAGAATGACATGTTTTCAAGTCTGAATCCTTTGTGTTATATAAAGGGCTATATCCTAACTCTTCCCTGCTGGGGAGTATAAATGAAGTTCTAACCTACTTCAGGTGTGATATATTTAATTTAATTTAGTTTTCCTATACTTTCACCTCACTGAGTCTAAATACAATTTCCTTGGTCATATTTGTCATATTTATGTATGCTTTTGATATAAATTAAATGTGTTGGAGAAATTAGTTTATAAATAACTATACAACAATCATAAAGCAAAATTATCATAGTGAATTACTTGGTCTCTCTGCATATCAGTTTCTTCACCTTCAAAATGTGGACAATTATTCAGTGTTTTGAGGTAAGAGTGATTGAGTGTTAAATTAGATAGTTTAAGTGAAAGTCCATTTCAGAGGCAAGGAGGTGGGCAGAGAGGAAAATGTGTTTCCCTTTCTCTGGGGACAAACCCAGCATGTACACTGGGTTTTGTTTCCCTTGGCCACTGGGTGTTATGTAGAGCTGGCATACGAGCACTCTGAGCACATGGTCACCTACTGAGGCCTAGTACTGGCCCTTCACACCAGCGTCTTGTGTAGAATAACACACAGTGCTAATGCAACACAATTTCAGTAGTTTTCAAAAGGTTACTTCGGTAGCATAGATAAATGTCATTTTTTCTCTACTATAGAAAAGGATAAATATTTCTTTACCAGTATGATTTTAGATCATAGTAAAATAATTACTATTTCTATAAAATTCTATGTGAAGCAGTTAAGATGACTTACAGATGTCTGAAAAAATACGTAAAGGGGAAGAAAAAGTCAGGGGAAGCCCTGTTAGTACCAAACATAGAATTTATTAACAATAAATTGTTAGTAAATCATAAGTAATTGTGTGGAGAAAATTTTCCCACTGTATACATGTGTGTTAATTTGCTTTTCATGAGTAAGTAAAAAAAGATGAGAATGACTGCTAGATTTCAGAAATGAGCAGAAATCTCAAAGCCTTTACCTTTTCTTTTAGTTCTCAAATTGAAAGTGAGTAAAAGAGGAAAGAGAAAGAGGAGAGGAAATAGGGGCTTAAAAATGTCTGTTCCTCTGGAAAAAAAAGAGACATCTTAAAATTTATATCTATAATAACTTTCATCATTTAAAACATTTTTCTTCATTGAGACTATCATGTGTATGCCCCAAAACAGAATTACCATTGTGATCTCAATTTGATGAGCTTTTATGGTAGCCTGGCAATTATGCAGGATATTCTGTATTTTCTCTATCAGCGTCTATTATTTAGATAACCGATAAACACACATTTCGACCACTTTTGTTTTCCTAAAATATTACCTATTTGTAATTTTAAAAAGAAGAACATGGTCAAAATTAAATTTCCTTAACCAGAAGACTTCTTAGATCATACATCAGGACTTGAAGTTATTTGGACACTTTTCAGACTTGTGTAGACTAACAAACGGTGCTCTTCTGTTTGTGAAGAAGGAAACATTAGCAAATGCGTTCTAGAGTTTTACTCATTAAGGAGCCTTCCACAGGTCCCGCGTTCCCCGCATGGGCGAGTCCTTCTGAAGCATGACTTGGTCGTGGTGCCAAGTTTGTGCGTACCAGGAGCATGGCCTAAGTGCATCGCTGCCTCCACGCACCCAGGCCGAGCCACCCAGCACGTGCTGGACCCTGGACCCTGGGCCCTGAGCCCTGCCTGCCCGCAGCGTGCACTCAGGTGCTGCTGTGCAGAGCTGCCTGCAGCTCAGCCCTGCCTCGGGACTGTGCTCTTGGGAGCTGGCAGAGAGCCTGTTGCTGCAGGGTCCGCCTGTGCCCGAGCCCGTGAGCGGCGCAGTGGGGTCCTGACCCCTTCCTCGCCTTTGCCCTGGGCCTTGAGTGGGGTTGGTGTGGACACACGCTGAAAGTGTCCAGCCGCAGTCCAGGGCCTCAGCGGTGGGCTGGGAGCTCCACAGCTGTGAGCCAGCAAGTCCACAGTCTCAGGGGTTCGCTGTAGCAAGGGGAAGGTGGCTGGCACGGTGGGCTTCAGGTCACACAGATGGTGCAGGGCCCATTTTAAATATTATGTGTGTTCGGCAACCCAGGAGGGGCTCTCCTAACCCAGCTGTGGGGCGACCCAGGCTGTGTAAACCAAACGGGTCACCGCAAAGTCACCACCATCACTGTACATGGGACACAGCCTGTGAAAGGTAAGTCCGTACATTAGGACATACAACAAAATTAGGAGCAGTCTGTACATGAGTCACCTCTGAGCTCTAGTCAGTTTATAAGAATCTCTTAAGTAATACCTTCTTACTCATGTGAAAGGAAGTGATTGTGCTTATCTGTGTCAGGTGTGTACTAGTTACACTCTCGCTAGGCAAAGAGCCTTGGAATACCTTACAGTTTCAAAACTAAAAGTGAAAAAAAAGAATGTGTTCTACTTGAGGGGTTTTCACACTTGTATGTCATATGTATAGTCATAAATTGCCTTTATCTCACATTTGTTGGGAAAATGATAATTTGAATTATATGTGAGAGTGGAACAGAAATTTGAACGCAATGTAAAATCAACACATAATAAGTGCCAGTAGAACTAATGTGACAAGGTGCCAGGTAATTCTATTTTTTTTTTTCATACCAGGAATTAAACTCAGGGCCTTGAGCTTGTCAGGCAGGTACTGAACTGCTAGGATACATCCCTGGCATGGTACTAGGTAATTCTAGAACACTGTCTACATTTCAAATGAGTTACAGGTCCGTTATCTTTCTTAAAATGGAAAATAATGTCACTGATTGACTTGACCTTGTTAACCTCCTTTTACAGATAAAGAAACAAAAATTTTAATATTTACTGAAGACTATTACTAGAGACAGGGCTAAAAACCTTCCTTTTGATGTCTATACTAGGGTTTTCCTACAATGACTTTCTCTTCATCAAGTACATTTTCCAGTTGGATTCTGTCAGTTTGGCAAAAGTGTACTTTATAGCTTGATGGGGGTAGACATGAGCTGATCTCATTCCATTTCTTTGTGATATAAGTTCGCCTCAGACTTCTCGACTTACCCCACAGTGAGTTTGCTTCTGTGTAGGGTATGGCAAGTACTCACAGACAAACTGGTTAGGTTCCAGTTCAGAGGTGAAGTTCTAGAAAATATTTCTTGAACAAGTTTGAAGCATTATAAAAGACTGTAAAGGTAGTAAGAGAAACTATTTAAGAAGATCATTAGAATCCTTCATCATGGAGATTTCATGCTGCAGTTTGTCTATTTTTCAGTGAAGCAGTTAGAAAAGATTCATATGAATTCTGAAGGTGCAAGGGCTTAGTTCTGAGTGGGGCAATGCTGTTGATAATACTTATATGTTTGCAGCTCAGGGCTGAGGACCAGTGAGGAGCTGGGTGAGTTTACCCATGTGTGTGAAGCACTTTGACCCTCTGTTTTCCATGTTCCAAGTTGTATGATTTTCTAGAAAAAAAGACGGCATGACAGTGGAGGGGTAGTATTAGTCAAGGGGAAGAGGCCGGGAGGAGAGGGGATTCGAGGGAGGTGATGAGGGCCTGGATGCAATCAAATTGTATCAGACACGTGTATTAAAGTGCCACAGTGAAACACAGTATCTTGTGAAACTATTATGCACTAGTTATAAGTGTGAAATATTGTTTGATTTGGGCAACCTGTCCTCTTATCACTTGAGGACACAGAGACAGAATGCACACACAGTACCCATCACCGCCACCTACAGCAAAATACAGGAATGATTTCTTCTGAGGCCTCTATTTTCCAGACATGAAATCTTATGGGATGGATTTATCATAAGTAATTATGACACTGAACAGATAGCTAGTTTTAAATATTTTACAAAATCATTAAATTGCCCAAATGAAGAAAATTAAGATATCCTCTTGGATTTCAGTAAAAGAGTTCACAATATTAAAAAATCAATACAAAATGGTTCTTTCCAAAAATGTTCCATACTTTAGAGATATTTAACCACACCCTATTTCAGGACTTCACTGATGCTAACTAAGCCACGCAGTTACCTAGCACAGGTCTGGGAGGCTTTCACATCCACATTTTTTTCCTTGAAACGTAACAGAAACACATCCATTCTTGCTTTCAAAATCGTGGTAGGCTAAGCGCTAACTTGTGTTTCCTGAAGACCTTGGGTAGCTCAGGAAGCACTGAGCCCAGGCACGGGCTCACCTGGTCAAGGACACATCTGAAGAGGATCTGGGATAGTATTCTTAGTTTCACATCTTCTAGGAAAATACCCAGAAATGGTGAATTTCCCATTCCTCATTTTGTCGATAATTTCACCCCTTTTCTGTCTCCTTTCACAGGTTTATAAATTCTGGGTACTGCCCTGTGTCACATGAGCAGGAGAACTCACCCAAGGAGGATGTATGATAAATTCTTTCAAATGCGTTGGCAATAAAATAACTTCTAAGAATTGTACAAAATAAATCTACTTACTGTGTAGTCTTTAACTCCTAAAAGAAAATAGGGGCTAAAGATTATTTTCTTAGGAAAGTGGAAAAAGAAACCCACACACATACAGTTAATAACCTTTTTCTTTCTATGGTCTGAGAATATGGTTTCTTATGCTTACAAAACTCAAAAGCAAAGAAATCACAGTACTATGTGTCCATAAGAATGGTGCGAGATCCACACGTCTGAGCACAGATGGAATTTTCCAGCGTGCAGGGTGCGGTCCCGCTCACATCCGTCCTCCTGCTGTCACAGGCGGGCATCCTTGGCAGGAGCCCTATGTTACTGGTGTCCTCATGTAGCCTTACGCAGTGCTGGCTGCTTCGGCCTGGATTGCAGATGTGGTCGTTTCCATCTCTGGGATGTGGGGTCACAAATGAGTAGTAAACATCTTCAGACTGGGAGCTGTTGCAGGAGCAGAACAGGGGCAGCATGCTCGCTGTTTGAGGATTGTACTGGTTTCCTGGAGGGTCAAACTGAATTCACATTGTGATGGGAAATCATTTTGTCACCTGCAAAAGTTCCAACATCTGAAAACTTTGAACTCCACAGTTTAATGGTTATGATTTTAAAATAGTGTGTTTTCTAAAATAGCAAGTAGTGACACATCATTCACATCGCTAAGTCCTCATGGTTAGTCAATTTTATAACTGGAAAATATCAACAGCAGCTCCCCTGCCCCTTCCTTGCAGTCTGCCATGCCCAGTGAGAAGTAACACAGCCAGGGGCAATTTGGTTGCCAAAGTCACTTGGGTAAGGGAAAGAATAAATACACAACAACAAAAAACCAAATAACCAACACAGTTTTGCTGCTTTACACTTAAAAGCTAGACAGCCTCAGGTCAAATTAGACTCACAGGCATAATTTTTGTTTTTCTCTGTTGTCTTGGAAAAGTTTGAAATACTTACCAACAAAAAGCTTGAGAGATAACTCAAACTTCTGGTTCTCAGGTTTTCAAAATTATGAGAGTGGGGCGCAGGCCCTGCCGCGGACCCAACCCTCTGTCTCTTCTTGCCGAGGCAGGGCTTCAGCCTCTCCAGGGACACGCAGGCCCGGTTCGGGGCTGCTGGGGCCTGTCCGACTGGAGCCTGGCCCTTCTGGGCCCTGTCCATGCAGCTCTGGGGAGACCTGGAGGCTGCACTGCGTGGACACACGGTGGCTGGGCAGCGCACGCCATGGTCCTGCATGGAAATCAGAGCAGTAAAGAGATGAACAGTGTCTGCCCCTGGCAGGCAAGGCAGGTGAGAATGCCTCTGGTAGCAACCTGGGCAACGGCAGAGCAGTTTTCACCATGTGCAATCAAAACCAGGAATTAAAGCGAAAACCTTAGGAACCAGAAGCAGGAAGTATGCAGCCTAGATTCATAGTGCTACGAGGACAGCGAGCTGCCTTCATTAACTTTGAACAAGAAAAAGTGAAAAATGCACTGAACACTCAATTATGTGAACCAGATAAAGAGAGAAATGTAAGTTCAAGGAAAGCCTAAAAGAGAACTGGCATGTGACGTAGCAGGTATTAACACATACGAAGATGAGGAAAGAGAAGAGCTAAAGTACTGAAGTAGTGACTGGCACGTGTCCAGTCTCTGTGCCTTCTCGCACGCCCAGCGTCTGTTATGTTTAATGTGAGGTGTCTCTATGCACGGACACTCAGGTGTGTACTGCAGGCGCTGGTGTATGCCTTGGACTTTCCTAAATAAACTCTTAAAGTCCCACCCTCAGAATCACAAATGGTTGTTGCCATCACAGAATTTCTCTACAACATCTATTTCATTATTTAGAACTTTGAGTTTTAAAATAAAATGCATTTTACTTATTTATTTACTTATTTTAAAATTTATACTTCTGAAAAGTTCTTCTTTTAAACTGTTAGGCCTATGTAGCCTTTTAGAAGAAAGATACAGTTTTACTTATCACTAGAAGTTAGAAACCAAGAGTCTAATCTTTTTTTTCAAAATATATTATGGACTTAAAAAGTGGTCTATGCCCACAGATGCTTTTGCATATGATCAACTGTATTCTTTCACAGACTGGAGTTTTTTTTGAATATTTGCTTTGTTTTGGTAGTTACACTGTCATTGATTATGTATAAATGTTTTATAGAAAAAAATTTAAAAAGCTGTACAAATAAATTCTAAATTTCTCTAAGAAGATAATTTCATTATAAGAAAATTCACACTATTTCATAATTATAGCATATATATACACTATGGTATAACTACATTTATAAGTGGTGTCAAAAGTCTGGCTAAGTTAATTATCTTCCAATGGTTGCCAGAATTTTAAAATATTTTCTGTATAAAGAGAACAGTAAGAGTGGTACCAGGAAGTATATGGAGTGTTTTTAATTAATATCTTTTCCAGTCTCTGGAACCAGTGTAGAGTTCCTATTTTATAGGTTCATAAACGTCCTGCTCACTGTCATCACTGGGGGGGGCAGGTCTGGGACTAGAACTCAGACTCTGCATTTGGTTACCACTCTTAGCCACTGGCCTTGACTCCTCCAGGCACAGCCTGTCAGAAACATTGTACAGCATGCCCCAAATTCTTTATTTTTCTCTTGGAAATATTTACCTTAGACCTCCTTATCTTTTATTTTTCGGTTTTTTTTTTTTTTTTTTTTTTGTTTTTTGCGGTACTGGGGATCGAACTCAGGACCCTGTGCTTGCTAGGCAAGCACTTATTCCACTGAGCTATATTCCCAGCCTCTTTTATTTTTCAAAGACAAACTTTTATCTCATTTCATCAGGCGACCGCCCATGGCATGAGTGGTGGTTTGTCTGAAGGGAAAGATTTGCTTTCCTTGATGCTTTGCTAATCTGGAGCATCTTTTACCTTCCGTTGCTGAACAAAGAAGCCACTTGACAACACTCAGCAGCCCCTGCTTTCTCCATGACCCGGGAGCATGCATTTCTGAAACTGGAAGGCGTTTTTTAACAAGCGCCAACAGCCTGTAATTAGCCTTCTCCCCTTTCTCTTGAGTATTTCCCTTTTATGACCCTGATTTTTATCTGTCGCTTTTTACTCTTTGTAATTTTAGTGTGTACTTTCACATAAGTCCATTTTAATGAAAATCTGTTCTAAGTTTATTTGGTCTCTTTGAATCCTCTTTTAGTTTCTTTTTTTCTGAAAGGAGCTGTGATTGTTCTTTTTCTTGACTTTAGCTTTGTTTTTCAATTAAAACTTTAAAAATCTTAGGATTTATTTCTTGGCACATTATAGTTGCACATATCTATAGTGTCGTAATTGGTTATGCATATACAATAATCAATCTTTCCTTCTTCTTAAACATTTATTATTTATCTGTGTTCAACACCTATAAATTCATGTCTTCCAGTGCTTCACAAATGTTTTCATGAACTCCAGGCATCCTGGTGCTGTGGGCGCTGGCACTGACCCCTCTGACCTGGCCACACCTCCTTCTCTCCCTCCCTCTTTTCCTCTTGGTCGCTAGTAGTCTCTGTTCTTTCTTCTGTGAGCTCAACAGTCTTAGCTTCCACATAGGAGTGGAAACATGGATTCTAATTACTACAATTTTTATGTGTTTTCTTTTTCCTCGGAATGTTTTCCTTTCTCCCTCGTGTTCCTGCTGCCTCCCATGGGCGTTCATGTTACTCTTATTCTGAGATACTCCTCACTTCTCTTGTTACTGTGATTAGATTATTTGGGTTTAGGCCTCTTCTGAACGTCTAACTTCCTGTTTTCTCTTACTCCTCATCTATTTGCGTCCTCCTGCCCCTTTTGCTTTCTTTTGTTTCTCCTTTATTTTGAATTTATGCCACTGGCGTTTTCCCCTTTCTACAGTAGCAGGCACCTCACATTCTGTTGATGAGTCAGGAAACATGTGCGAAATAAATAGGATCAGGAACACTCATCTCAACAACCATATTTTCTCTGTTCTTATTTTCTTCTATGCTTTGGTGATGATACCAATTATTTTTGATAGTAAACAGTCGTAAGTTGATATTTAAACACATGACAATAGGGTATATTGTAGATTGAATCAAGCTTACATCTGTTTAACTTAGAAAACAATTCATAGAAAGAAAGGAAAAAGTATAGTTCATGCAGAATGTCCTTTTCTTTTTCTATTTACTTGTGAGGTTGCTGTGGGCAAAGCAGTATTTTGAAATGTACCCTTTGTGTCTTGTTTTCTCATGACCCGGGATTGTTCCTGAGTTCGTAACACACTCCAGGAGTGTCTTGATGGTCACAGGCCATAGTCAGTTACAGTAACATCATTGGGGGGTTGCTGTTTCAGTGTCATTCAACCCTAAACAGACACAAGTTGAAAATGAGAAGCGTTCAGTGTGGGCACCCTTACTCTGGAAGTACATGGGAGGAGACCGACTCCATCGGTGTGAAGGTTTCTGAGGAGGCTCAGAGTGGAGCTTCCCCTTTTTCTGCTGCCCTTAGCGGCCCGCAGCACGGACCCTGGGTGCCTCATTAGTAAAGGAGCCTCCGGCTCCTGTGTCCTCCTCTGCCCTCTACCTGTGCTAGGAACAGAGCTGGTGCTGTCCACACAAACAAGTACGCAGAGCCCGAGAGAAAGCCTGACCTTGTTCGGAAGAATGATAGCCAGGAAGGGGCCAGACCTATTGTGCTCAGATAGTGCAAGCGGAGGGTGAGATAATACCCACAAAACCAGCAGTTCCAGGGAAGAGTAACATTCACTCAGTGTCTGCTTCCGTTTTTTCGTGAATCAACATGTAATACTAATACTCATAATTGTTAAAAACTAATATGATTTAATAGGTACATGAAGCAGGATGTGTACTATGTTCTTTATATCTATTTTCTTTCTTAAACCTTGTTACAGTCCTGTGCAATTTTTATGAAAAGAATGGTTGTGCCTAAAGAACTTGCCTAAGGCCACAGAGTAGGCACATATATGTGAGATAAATTTTATATCCATGTCTGTCTGACTCCAGACATTGAATTTCTCAGTTCTTCAATGTGTGCCCTGTAGCCCTGCTATTGAGTAGTATATGCCAACCTTTGTTCCAAGATGTGTTATTTTCATGTATGAAACTGGGATTGTGAGCATTCCTGTTTTGCCGTGTATTTTAATATTTGAGTAAGATAAAATGTATGGATCAGATGAATGAGAAAGAGAAAACTATTGCAAATCAGGAATGTATCGTCTAAAACCCTGCCTGGGAACCCTAGCCGATCTCCTGCAAAACACATGTCCATAAGCCCAACAGAGGAAACTGCTTTTCCAGTTTATTGGAAATTTAATGTGTGATACTTTACATTATACTAAGAAACCTATCTTCTGAGAGTTTGAAAGCTACCAATTCTATTACTTGGCTACCTTTTAAGTCATCCTAGCATTTGTCATCTAAGAAAGTAATTATTGTTACAATTGCTAGACGGAAATTACAAGTTAGAAAATTATATAGAAGCAATATAATGGCTCTGTATAGCACAGGAAAACAAGCAACTCAGGAAATGATAATCAATTTTGTGTTCCAGGAGGGCACATGTGGCCCTAATAAGCGAGATTTTCTTTCTCTTACCCTGCATGCTGCAAGTACTGTCACTCACTTGGTCAGCTTTTGTTTTCTGTTTAAAGTGTTTTTGCCACTAGAACTTGTGTGAAGTAATGATGGTTTTAAGTTCATTTTCATAAAAGTAATTAAACTTTACCTTTTTTATTGTGGCAACAAACCAAGCAATAGAGGGGAAAGGCCACAAATACAAACTTTTAATTCAATATAGTAAAAAATTAGCATTTACTGAACAGAGACTATGCTGGTAAAAATGCACGAAATTAATCATGTTTGAAAATCAAAACAAAAACCTGGGGGAAACTTCTCTTTTAACTAGCCACAGACATACAGGGATAGTTTCAATCACGCTATTTGTAATAATTTTAGATAGATTGTTAAATATCTGAAGAAGATTCACTCTTTAAATACTTTACTTCAGGATAATTCATTCCTAAAATATTTGAGCTCATAACTAGATTAATTCAGAATGATGCGGAGGAAAAGGGGATGCATTATATGTGTTAAAATGCACATGTATGAAAGCAACTCCACCTGAGGCATTTCTTCATGACAGTGTAGTGGAGAAACATCTGCATGGTCACTGGTTTTCATCACATGAACGACCTATTTCTTAGTGATGCTGTGGGGGTTGTCAGTTAGAAATCCACGTTCCCATGGATCTGTGTCAGGAGCTGTGCTCTAGGGACAGCAATAGTTCCTGTGGTTTATTACCGGTAAGACCTTGAGTTAGACTTGGGAATTCCCAAGGATATGTACTATGGTAGAACTGAGCTTAAATTCTTTCAATCGTCAATTCACGCAAATTTCAAACTTTTATGTACAGAAGACATATATATATATATATATATATATATATAAAAGAAAACAAATTAATAAATCTATTTTCAAGTTCATCTTCTAGCCTGTTCTTTTCAAAATAAGCAGGAAGAATTATGAAGTTCTCTTTTGATAACACCCCAAATATACATCATATATTTTAATTTTTGTGCATTTGCTTGACACTACCTTTATTTTAAAGCCTAGTGTGTAGAGTTTGCTGAAAAGCGAGTGGAAAGATGTGGAAGGCACGTGGGCTTAGGCTGACATACAGAGAAGCAAGGTTCATGTTGCACTGATAGTGAAGGTGGTGAGCAAGGCTTGCGTTTGAGGGTGATTGCTTGAAATCTATCCATCATATTTTTAAGATTTATTTACAGATATTAATCATTGTCCCAAGCAGCTAACATTCTACAAGTCTGACTCAATATTGAACTTTAATCATCTTCTCTGTAACAAGCATCTGGCTGAAAGAACAGGTCGTAAACTCCTCCAAAGTGTATTATTTCTCCTAGAAAACCCAGAGACACCGTCCAGGGAAATACATGGCCTAATTTTAGGAAAAGACTAGAGTATCTTGCTTTACAAATACACGCTTTACTTTCAGAACCAGTTCAGATTCATAGCACAGCCTGGGCTCCTCTTGCAGCTTTGCTGGTGCAGGGCATAGGACGCGTTAGAGCTGACAGCCTTGAGGGGCATCTGTCCTCCCCTTTCGGTCCGCTCGGCTTTGGATACGTGAGGCAACAAACCAGGGCCGCCAGACTGTTGCACTGCACACCCTGTCCTGGAATCCCCTGTGCCATCCTCTTACCTTCTCTCCTGCACTCCTGGCCCCCATGGTCTTTCAGTGTCCGTCTTTTCATTGCCTTGACAGCATCTTTCACAGGGCAAGAACTGCATATTTTGCATTTAAACCCCGGAAATGCATTGCTCTTCTGGTCTCTTTTTGGATATAGACTGAATTTACTTTTCATTTCTTCTCTCTGTCTCAGATTGTTTCTGAAAAGGTAACACGTTCTTCTTTGGAAGGGAAGGAAAGGAGGAGAGCGAGAGGAGAATACAAAGAGACCCAGAGAAAAACACTTTAAAATACTAACAGTATTTCCTAGTCCGATTATGAGAGGTTTAAAAATTAGTTTTTGCTTGTCTGTATTTTGATAAGTTTTCTACAATAGACATGATTTTCATCTGGAGAAAAATTACTAAATTGAAAGTATTCTAAAAAAATGTAAATGTAGTTGAAAGTATCTTTTATCTGAAGATTAGAAGGATAAACTTACCGTAGATCAGTGCTACCTGAAGAAATACGCGAGCTGTGTCTGTCATTTTTATGGTTGTATTTTCGCTAGTACATGTCTGCAGCACATGATTACATTCATCACTGGGGGGTGGGAAATGCATTTTATATATTTTAATCTTTGTAGCAGCCATATTAAAAAGGTAAGAAGAAAGAAGCAAAACTGATTTTTAAGATAGTCTGGGGCTATCCCGTCTGCTTACTTTTCGTCTTCTTCCCTGTGTTTTAGCCACATAAGAATCCCCTGATCAAATCAGTGTCAGGAAAGTTTACCGTTTGCTTTCTTCCACTGGCTTCTGGCTTCCAGTCTTCAATGCATTTCGAGTTGGGTGGACCATGTGCCCAACTCCGTCCTGCTCCCTGCTTCCCTGTGTGGCAGCACAGGCGGTCCTGTCCACACTGCGTGACCCTGGCACCCCGCTTGGAGATCACTTGACTTTCTTCTAGGTGTTCCTGTTCCACGCATCTGTCCATCTCTCTGTCTGCTAATGCCATTCTGTTGGGGTTACTGTTGCTCTAATCTATTTCAAGATCAGGAGCTGTGATTTCTCCAAGGTTGTTTCTCATGCTTGCAATTGTTGGGCTGGGTAGTGTCTCTTGGGGGTCTACATGAATGTTAGGATTCTTTCCTGCTTTTAGAAAGACAATGTTTGAAATTTTGGTACAGACTGCATGTCTAAGTGGAGACTCTAGCACCCAGAGCTTGGGAACGTTGTGCCTAAGTTGTTCAGGGATATTATCATGAAGGGATGTTGAATTTTATCAAATGCTTTTTCACAGAATGAGTTTGGGAGGGCTCACTCCATTTCAACACTTTGAATAGTTTTGGAAGCATTGATATTAGTACTTTAAAAGTTTTGCAAAATTCAGCAGTGAAGCCATCCAATCCTGAGCTCTTCTTTGTTGGAAGCTCTTTATTACTACCTCATTCTTGTTGCTGGACTGGTCATGTATTTAGTGTCCTCTTGGTTCAATATCGCTATGTCATGTATGTCGAGAAATTTGTTCATTTGTTCTAATTTTCCAATTTGTTATTATGGAGTTTTTCAAGGCAATCTTCAGGGATCTGTACTGTCTCCTTTTTCACCTCTAATTTTATTTATTTGGGATCTCTCCCCTCCTCCAGAGTTGTCTAACTAAAATTTTGTCAATTTTAACTTTACTTTTTAAAAAATTTTATTTTAAACAGAATACAAAATTAAAAAACATTAAAAACAATACAGAATTTCAAAACAAGATGATAGGAAATTAACAATAATTGTTATATTGCATATGTTATCTTCAAAGTAGTTGTTCAGATTACCAGATATAGGCATGCAAACTTGATTAGAAAATTAAGCATTAAATGTTCCTTTTAATAAGCCAATAGAAATCAGTAGTACAATTATCTTAGCTACCATATATATATCCCTTCC
>PVLD010026232.1:0-12985 GCA_004027595.1 Dinomys branickii | reverse complement strand
ATGTTTTTGGATTAGTATATATCTTCACTGACATTTTTATAGAATGCAGAAGAGAGAAGAAAATGAATTTTTAAAATTTTAAAATAAGAAGAAAGAAATATCCAAAGGGGCAGTAGAATAAGAAAAAAAAAACTAAGAAAACAATAATAACAAAGAAACAAAACCAAAAACAAAGAAAACAAAAAGAAGTACAAAGTCCAAAATAGTAAGTAACACAAACAAAAGACTTCCATATACTTGCTATATTATAAAAACCAAATATCCACACATTCCTTTTGCAGTGCAGTCACAGTCTGATTAAAGGCAGCCAGTGTCCCCCTGTCGTCCGCTTCACTGCCTGCTTGGAAGTTTGAGGTCTGCCTGTCTGGAAGGCTTTCTGGTCCCATCTCCTGGCTCCACGTTGTGCTTCAGTGGGGGCTAAATTCAGGCCCACAACCCCCAACCTGAGTTGACTCAGCTCACCCATCAAAAGATACGAATCAGCAGACAGGGTGAAGAAAGAAAACTCAGCAGTGTGCTACCTATAAGGAATACATGTAACACAAAAAGAAGTACATAGACTAAACTCAAAGGAGGGAAAACAGTATTCCACACAATGGGAACCTGAACACAAGCAGAGGTGTTATTGTGTTTTCATACAAAATGGACTTCAAGCCAAAGTTGATCAAAAGA
This sequence comes from Dinomys branickii, assembly GCA_004027595.1. NCBI lineage: Eukaryota > Metazoa > Chordata > Mammalia > Rodentia > Dinomyidae > Dinomys > Dinomys branickii. Next base: position 12,313 of record PVLD010026232.1, on the reverse strand, counting down.
GGCAAATGAGGGCTGTTAAATATTGTTCTCTAAAGTACATATTTTTGTTTTCTCGCTTACAAAAATGACATTTCTAGGTTTGGTCTGTGTCAGAACTTGATGTCAATAATATTTTAAAATTTTAGCCATTCTACGGATAAAGAAAATGTGGAATGTCTACACAATAGAAAACTGCTCTGCTATGAGGAACAATAAATTTGTGTCATCTGTAGAATATGGGTGCATCTTGAGGCCATGCTACTAACTGGTACACATCATCTACACAAGGTTAAGTGTCGCATTCAATATGAGGGACCCAGAATAAAATATTTACAGGTCAAAATAAAAGGGCCATGTTAAGAAACTTGGAGGCCAGGTGTAGAGATGGGAAGTGGAGGTCAGGGGAGGAGGGAGAGGGCAGAACAGGAAGAAACAGAGCAGGAAACCTGGTCAGGATGTGACTTTGTGTACATCAGTTTCTCACACTATGCTTTGAGAACACACAGTAAAATTTTTCCCAATTTGTGGGTTTTCTTTTTACTTGGCTGGTGATATCTTTAGATGTGCAAAAACTTTGCCATAAGATGAGATCCCATTTGTTGATTCTTTTCAAGTATTTCCCGTCTGGTTTGGTTTTTGTTCATGAGCTCTCTGGCTATGTCTTCAAGATTTTTCACCTACTTTCTCTTCCAGTGGATTTAGTGTTTCTGTTTTAATATTGAGACCTGTGATCCATCTCCATTTTGACCTGAGTTTGGTGCATGGTGAAGGTCTTCTGTCTAGAACATTCGAAGAATTAAAGGACATCAGTCACCCCAATTCAAAGACCCAGTACAAAACGGGCATCTGAGATGAATGTGCACTTCTCACATGAAGACCTACTAACGGCTAGTAAATATGTGAAAAATGTACAACATCATTAGTAATTTGAGAAATACAAATAATTTAAAATAACACTGAGATTCCATCTCACCCCAGAAAGAATTGCTATCATTAAGAAATCAACCAATAATAAATGCTGGCAAGGCTGTGGAGAAATAGTAACTCTTCTCTACTGCTGGTGGAATACAGACTGGTGAAACCACTGTGGAAATCAGTTTGAAGATTCCTCAGCAAACTAGGTCCATAGGTCCCATTCAACCCAGCTATTGCCCTTCTGGGTATTTTCCAAGAAGATCTGAAAACATCACATCACAGAAACATATGTGCACCCATGTTTATAGCAGTGCAATGTGTATAGCTAAATCATGGAAGCAACCCAAATGTCCATTCACTGAGGAAGACATAAAAAAGTGGTATTTTTATATAATGGTATATTAATCAGCTATAACAGAAGATAAACTTGAGGCTTTTGTAGGTAAACGATCACAACTAAAGTGAAATAAATCAGATCTGCATGTGTAAGCAACATATTTTCTCACTAGTGTAAAGAACCTCAAGGAGTGAATAAAAATTAGGAGGTAAGATAGACATTGTGAAATGAAAGGAATATGTTCAAAAGTAAAGAGCAACTGGGACGAGGGAAAAGAGAAAAGAAAGAAGGAGAAATTTATGTATATATGTATACACAGCATGGCTCACATAGTTGTACTACTGACTTCTATCTCTTTATTGAAAGTGACAATTAATGATTACATGTCTATATTTGTTTTCCTGAGTTACCACTTTGGACTGATATTTTACATTTTTGGTACTGGGAATTGAACTCAGGACCTTGTATTTGCCAGGTAGGAATTTGTGCCACTGAGTTACATCATCAGCCACTGAGTAACCACTTTGAAGACATTAATATGTAATACAACAGCCACTGTTAATTTCCTAACATCTTCTCTGTATTTCAGTATTGCTTGTATTGTTCTTGTGCTATTTTGTAAATGGATGTCTGTGTGTTAATATGTTTTTGTTCTTTTATTTTTAAAATAAAATTTTAAAATAATAACACATACTAATAAGAAATTTAAAATTTTTTAGCATTTTATTTATATGGCATTTATTTTATATGGAGTTACTACTACAGAAACTTATTACTACCACAAATTAAATTTATTATATAACCTGGAAACAAACCCTTTAACAGTTTTATGATTTACATGTTTTACTCTGCCAGTGACTTCTCTTTATATTCTCTTCAAAGCATGTGAGCAGCAGAATTTGTCAGTTAGATTCAGAACAATGAAAAATTTTATTCTTTTATCAGCCATAGTGATACAGGAAGATAAATCTCCCAATCTGAATGACATCAGATGAGTTTGTGTTCTCTAAAAGTGAAGAATGAATTTTAGGAACAACGGAGGCTAAAAGCAGAATATATCTATTGAGAGAAAGAAAGCTTCTGTCCAAGAGAGGGACAGAAGGGGGGCCTGAGTGGGTTACCCCCCGACTCTGTCTTTTCTAGGGACTTTTATAGGGAAAAACCATGAAGTGAGGCGGGTCCAAGGTAGGGGAAATGGACAAAACTATGGTCGGCCAATAAGACTGCAAGGATAAATATTCAGGTAAGACTGAGTGGACTGGGATCAAATGGGGAAGCGAGTCACATAGCAAGTGGGCCCGAATACAGATCAGGGGCTTTTCCTTTGGGGGTCGGGCTAGCGACTCTTCCTGGCTTTTTAGAAAGTGGTTGGTTGTTACTTATTTAGAATACCCATCCCTGACATATATACCTAGGGAGGTAAGGGGGTGCATTTGTGTAGCACCCTTTGTCTTGAGATCTGGCCCACAGGTCTGCTGGCTCCTTCAGGTCTGTTGGCTCCTTTGAAAGCATGACCCTGTCTGACTGCCTATAATATTTCAATCTAAATCACCTGCCTATAACCATAGCTTCATTGCCAACTTTAGAAACCAGCATCCCTCAGTTTTCTCTATTGTTCCCTTTTAGATCTTTTATAATCTTAAGTTTCACATTTAGGTCTACAAGTCATTTGGTTTAACTTTCTATATGGTGTGAATTATTGATCAAAGTTCACCTTTTGCAGATGGTTATCCAGTCACCTCAGCACCATTTCCTGAAAAGACGGCTATTTCTCCATTGAATTTCCTCTACACTTAAAAAAACTCATCTAGAGTATATGTTTATTTCTGGACTACATATTCTGCTTGAATGATCTATGTATAAATCCTTTCTCAGATATTACACTTACTGTTCTATGTAACAATACACTAAGGTGAGATAGTTCAACTATATTCTGCATTGATTTCCACTCCTTTCAAAAGCATGCAAGAACAAAGAATGGAGAGAAACCCTATCAATATGAACAACGTGGGAAAATGTACTCTGAACTTAGTGAAAGAATTCCTCTTGGTGAGAAGACCATTGTTGGTCACAAAAATGTGAAAGACTCCATCGCCCTCAGTGGTTTTCAAATAGATGAAAGAATTCACACTCAGAAGAAATCATATATATGAAAGCAAAAAGCATTCCATACACATTTGCTACCAAAGACATGAAAGAATTCACCCTGGGGTGAAACCATTTATACGTAAGCTATATGGGAAATCCTCCAGCAGATAAACTCAATATTAAAGGCATGAAAGTACTCAAACTGAGGAGAAATTTCATGTATATAAACAATATGGTGAAGATTTTGACAGATACACTTACTGTCAAATACTTGAAAGAAATCAATGCAAAGAAATTTACGTGTGTAAGCGATGTTCAAAAGCATTCACTACTAAGACTTATTCTAACATACCTGAAAAATTCACGCACGGCAAAAAGGTTATGTGTGCAACCACTATGGGAAGGTACTCAGTACACACCAATCTTGTCAAATACATGAAATAACTCACACTGAGAAGAAATATTATGTGTGCAAGGAATATGGAAAAGCATTCACTGAAAGGAGTAATTATAAAATACATGAAGGAATTCATACTGTGGAGCAACCTTATGTGTACAAGATATGTGGGAAGGCATTCACTACGCACCAATACTTTCAAATCCATCAAAGCATTCACTCTGCAGAGAAACCTTATGTGTGCAAGGAAAATGGAAAAGCATTTACTACAAACAGTTATTATAAAAGACATGAAATAAGACACACTGGGGAGAGGCCTTATGTGAGCAAGCAATGTGGGAAGCCATTCACTGCAAAATAATTCTTATAACATACAAAAGAACTCACACAAGGGAGAAAGTATATACATGTGAACCATGTGGAAAAATATTTGCTAGTATGTCCTCATGTTATATACTGCTCCACAGGGGGCCCCGTGGCTGCTCCGCTGTGGGCCCTGCAGCTACTCCACAGTGGGCCCCGCGGCTGCTTCACTGTGGGCCCCGTGGCTGCTCTGCAGTGGGCCCTGTGGCTGCTCCACTGTGGGCCCCGTGGCTGCTCCACTGAGGGCCCCGCTGAGGGCACCTCATGGACTGGACCTGCCCCCACCCATAGCATGGCGACGGGGTGGAGCCAGGTGATCTGCTGTGAACATATGTGCTTTTCCACCTCCGACCATGGCAGTTTGTATACACCCATGTATATTATAGTATAGTCTGAGAAAGCTGTATCTCTTCCCAAGGCGAGAGTCCAGGGGTACAGATAAACCCCGGAGTACAGTTATTATCACAGGGAAGATGACTGAGTGGCAGGGCAACAGAGATGAGGGACGAGAAAAATTTAATGATCAAATAGTCCATCATCTGTGTAACTGAGTAACAAAAGTGAAGGTAACATTATGTAGGACAGCATCCAGAGCTAATTTCCTTCTATGTTCTCTATAATTCTGTATTTCCTCAATCGTTTCTGTATTAACAGAAGTGAAGATAACTTTATATTATACAGCATCCAGTGCAAATTCCCTACTATCTTCTCTTTAATGTTTTTGTGTTAACTAATGTGAAGATAACATTATGTAATAAAACATCCAGTGCTAATTCCCTTCTATTTACTGTATAATTTTGTCATATGTCTCCATTCTTTTGTCTTTAAAATAAAAATTTGAAAAATGTGGTAGAAACATTCAATGAACATAGTTTTTATCAAGTACATGAAAGAAGACACAACTGAAAGGCCACCCTATATATGTAAGCCTTTTTTGAAAAACTGGTGAAAATTCCTTATGTAACGGAGACCTATACACATATAAAGGAAAATTTATGTCAATGTTCCTTCATCAGTTTTCCAGAAAATACATCCCCAGGTAAAGATCTCCTACAATATATTTATTCCGTGTTTTTTGGTAGATCACTTAAAAATAACTGGCCTATGTACCTGTAGTCTTTACTAGAAGCAATACTGACAATATATTTTTATGTAAACCATTGTCTTTGAAATTAATATATAGTACCTTCTAATAAAATAAGGTAAGTTGAAGTCTATCTCTCACTTCCAAATAGGATTAATATTTATATAGTTTTGATTTTGTTTTGCTTTTACTATAGTGATGCATGGGCTGCTAAAAATAAGTTTTATGAATAGTTCTTTAATTATTTTATGGTACTGTGAATCAAATTCAGGACCTTGCACTTGCCAGGCAGGTGCTGTGCCACTGAGCTATATCCCCAGCCCTAATAGTTCTTTAATTTGGATTCCAAACTAGATTTGATAGTAATTTTCTTGGTGTATGCACTTCACATTCTGCATACAAATAGATAATTTTGAATATGATATTGTGTATGTAACTATATACACACTGAGCGACATGTGAACAAGTAGCTTTTTCAAAGTTCCTTTGTTTACACACAACTTATAGATTAGCAAATGTTTTGTTTTTGTGTCCTAACAAGATAACCACATATATCTCAATATAATTATATGAAGCAAATAATTTCACCTATTTGCCTTCATGTGGAAGTCAATACTATGATTTACATAAAATTTGGCTTTCTTACCATCAACATTCCTCTTTTCATACTTATAGTCTTAAGACTTTTAATTTGGTGGTAATTTTACGACAATTTGCACAAAAAAATAAGCCATGCTGCTATGAGTTTGTGATTGTGACACACTGGTTTTGCTTAATAAAGTATATCATGAACTGTATAAAAGAAGACAAAACAAAATTGTTGTGAATATTATATTTTGTCTTTTCAAAATATCATTGAATGAGTTTGGAAATTTCTAAAAGAAAACCAGTGGATTGTTTCCAACTCCTTTTGATCTGTGGATCTCCTCATGTGATTTCCTTCCACTGTATCTTCATAGCTCCTGCACACTAGGGCACATTGTCCTACATCACATCGCACATCTGGTCCTTGACATTTGTCTCTGAGGCTTTTACCTACTGACTTAGCCTCATGTTTTATTGACGAAACTGTCTATTTTATCTGTCTTAAAGTTCATTCGATTTTATGTTTCTAGTCACATACCCATTTCTTGGATGTTTGTATATATGCTAATTTATAGCAATGTAAATTTTTTGGGTAATACCTTATAATGTTTACCTTTGTGAAGGCATCTATTGTAATGCATGTTCTTTCTTTTCTAAATTCATTTCTTTGAATTTTATCCTTTTATTCTAAATTAGTCTAGTGTTGGTCAATTTTGTTTGCCCCTTAAAAAGCATTTTGTTTTATTGATTTTTTTCTGTTGGTTTGGTAGCAGCTACTTGATTTGTTACTGCAATGTTCTTCATTGTTTCTGTCTTTGCTGAGAGCTGATTTGCTCCATAAGTTATGGTATAAATTTTGGTTATTTATGTGAGTTCCTTTCTAAATATAGATTTCTGTTGCAATAAACTTTTGCTTTTGTACTTCTTTGTACTCTTTTATGTTCTATGTTTCACACAGTGTGAATGTGAAAATGTCAGCCAGTAAATAGCAAAGAAAAATAAGTAAGAAATAAAGGAGAAATAAGAAAAGTATGTAAACAGGAATTTTCAAAAAAAAAACATGCAAGTGGCCAAGAGACATGTGAACAAGTACTCAGTGTCAGTAATTTTCAGGGAAAATCCCAATCAAAGTACACGGGAATATGTCCTCACATCTATGAAACTGACTATTTTCAAAAGACAAATTCAACAGATTAAGTGGGAATGTTAATAAGAGAATGATGTACAATGATGTTGGAATTCTGAGATTGTACAGTTAGTATAGAAGACAGTATGGAGGTTACCAAAATGACTATATTTGGCACTTGAAATTTAATTAAAAGTTAAAATTTTAATGCTCTAACCTTAAAATAACAAATAAGGATCATGGTCATTATCTAAATTGATGAATTTGTTAATTATTTTAATTGTGGCTATATATATATATATATATATATATATATGACAACATCAAATTTTACTCTTAGGTACACGTAATTCCTATTTTTAAGTTACACGCTAATAAAAGTAAAGAAAAATTAAAGGAAAAATAGTTAATGTTAGTTATGCTACTACAAATATAACTAATTTTCAATGAAATTTAACATTTCTTTGCAGTTAGTTTTGCTTGTAGAATATATTCCAGTGAGGACTGACAGTTTGTGTTTGAAATTCACACTACCTAATTTGTACATAATTTGAAAACTTTAGCAATACTTTGGCTATCAATTTCCAATTTAGCCCTTTATTACTGTATATGCATTCCCTATAACTGACTTCATTTGAGGTATGGCAGTGTGCATTATGGGCCCATGTACTGTCTATTTTGGTCAATATTACATGAATATTTATAATTATAAAGAATAAACTCATGTGTATTTTCTCTTTCCATTTTCGTGCTTGAGTATTTATTCTAAGAATTCGCCCATTTGAAAGTACATGGCATAAAAGTCTGCTTTTTTTTATAGGCAGACCAGGCTTTGTCTACATTGCATTTAAATTTTCAATGAATTCTTTTGAAATCAATTTTCTCATCTCTGGTTGTGAGTTCAGACATCATTTGAAAAGGCATAGATCAAATTATTTGGTCACAAAATTCATCTATATTGTTGAGCATGATCTTATGCATAATTTTAATGTTATTAATTTTATAAAATATTTGGATTCATTTTGGGCATTTTCATATATGCATATAACATATTTTGATTATTCAAGCCTCTTATACCTTCCTTTATATTCAAAGGTCAGTATTTTACTATTTTATTTATTTTATTTTCTGTTTTCTCAAACCAGGATCACACTATAAAGTCCAGGTTGACCTTGAACTCATGATGCTCTTCCTGCCTCTGCCTCCTGTGTTGGGATTACAGGCATGCACCACCCTGCCTGGTATCCTTATGTCAATATTTTAGTAAGAAATTGTACATATTTCATTTGTGCTCAGACTGGTTTTTTCCTTCTTTGTGATTTGACCTCAAGTTGTTTCATTATGATACTGCCTCCAGGGGGGTGTGTCACGGTAGATCTCCTTCTACACAGTCATTGTCCCTGCTGGCATCTCTGGAGGTAGAGTCTACCCTCAGCATTATAACTAGGATCCCAAAGAGTTTAATTAAGGAAATTTGGCTTTTGAAATGCAGTGACTGAACTCTTCAACAATGTGTCATATGTTTCTGTTACAGATGAAGTTCCACAGACCTTTGCCCTTGCCTCAGAGAGCCTGTCCACACTGGAACTCACGTGACTGTTTTCCTAGGAATTGCAATGATAGATGCAAATCATGGTCGAATAAGGATTAAATATTTTGCCACCCTTCAGCGCACACAAAATTCAAGCATGCCATTGTAGCCAGGCCAGCACAATGGACTGGGAATCCAAATATTTTAACATCCATTTTAGTATTTCACTTTCAGTGAATAAAACACAAATTGCCAAGATGTATCTTTAAAATTCATGTACTTTCTTTCATGAAATTTAAGGATTTTAAACTACATTTTTAAAATTTTTGAATATTTGATTGTTAGTGCAGATTTTGCAATTCTTTGTTTATAATGAAGATTCAGATTTCTTCAGCTTTCACTACATTCTTAATATTCATTCTAAAATTGCAAAAACTATAAAATGTAATTTTTTCTGAAACGTTGATAAAACAACCTTTCTGCAAACAAGGGAAAAAATAGGTCAGTGGAAGCACCTCAAGGTGCAGGGGTGGTGAATGCGTGATTTTGCTCTCTGTATTCCTAGGGATGCTATGGGTGCCTGACGCTGCGACCATTCAGAACCAAGGAGAGCTCACCAAATTCTACAAATTGGATGGGATGACTGCCCCTTAGGTAGGTAAACCAGTAGTATTTCTTTGTAAGATTCTGAACTAGGCTTTACATTATGAAAGTACATTACTTGGGTGATAGAAGTACTCGTAATCTTTTTAAAAGTGCTCCGTGATTCTCATAATTATATCAGGGCTCTTTGTAATTGCCAGAATATTTGGACAATGGTTCCAAATTTAATGCTTTTCTTGGATATTTTTATATTATAAAAATCCAAAAGAAATTTACCTGCTTTAACATAAGTCTTCTCACAAACTAGTTTCAAGTGTAACTATTTGGGAGGCTTTTGGTATGCAGGTGTTTGTTAATCTCCCAATGGAATCCATGCAATTAACGTCTAAGCATTGTTTAGAATATTCAAAATGCTATAATGATGTGGCATCTGCAGAAGTTGAATGAGTGAGTGACTTTACAGGGCACGGTATCATATGTGAGTAAGTAAGCATTTATTTTAATAAAATGCAATCACAGGTAAGTAAGAGGAAGACTCAGTTTGACCACTGGACTTAGTAAATGGAAGGACACTTTATAAGATGAGCAGAAACTTGAAGGTGGGGTGCTTGCTTCAAAGTGATAAGAGGTCAAAGGGAAGGCTGTTTTCACACTGACATTTACAGCACAAATGCTGGAAATACTGTACAAATATGTGGACAGAATGGTGCAGCGTAAGAAAGAAAGTTGGTAAGGTATAAAATGGAAGAGAAATTAGAGGAGCAGTGTTCTGAAGAGTCGTAAAGAAGATAAGGTTTCCTTCATGAGCAGAACCGTGGCCCCTAGTTAGGAAGACCAATAGTCAAATTTGTGAAGGAGAAGCAGGGCAGAATTCATGAAGTCAGATTGAAGTAAGCACTCACACTTAGAGAGTAACTGTTATTACTGGGGTTATCTCAGGAGTAAATTTTGATCCTGATTTTTGTATAGATTTTCCCCTGTAGGAAATTTTCCTGCCTGCTGCCTGCCTGCCTGTCTCTCTGCCTGTCACTGCTCTTTATGCTATCTCTGCCTTCCTCCTTTCACTCCACTTTTCTCTCCTCTGCCCTTCTTCCATCCCCTCCTCGCCTCTCTTCTTCCCTTCCCTTCCCTTCCCTTCCCTTCCCTTCTTCCCTCCTTCTCACCTTTGTCCTCCTCTCTCCTCCCTTGCTGTGTATTTCCTTCTCTTTCATTCCTTTCTGTTTCCTTCCCTTCCATTTCCTCTCCTCTCCTCCTCTTTGCTGCCCTCTCCTCTCCTGTTTGGATTCTTTACAATTTGGATTCTCCCATCTTGTCATTTTAATCTTTAAACACAACCCCTGGCTCTCCAGCCTCAGTACCTTAATACCACAAATACCCATCATGATCAAAACAGAAGATGTGCATGTCCGTGTCCCCTGTGCTCACAGGCCCCCGTGCACAGATACATAAGTGTATAACTGCAGCGTGATTTTTTTTTCTTTCACAGTACTATCACGTTATATGTAGTTTTCCATTTCTTCCTTCTTCAACAGCAGTGTGGAAATTCTCTGAGTGCTGACACAACACAAATGTCTGTTTTCTATCTGAGAGATTTTGTACCTTACTTAACAATTTATTTATAAGAATTCACCTAACATTTATGTTCATAGTTTTATTTAATAACATTATAAAATATGCCATACACCTTATGTTCCTATGTCTTTATGTATTAGGGCTATAACTAAGCAATAGATTTCCAAAAGTGAAAGTATGATGAAAGCTATATGTAATTTTATTTCCAATAGACATGGTAAAGTGTGTTCCATAAGTTATAAAATTCATCCTGTAAGAATATGCTCTAGTCATTTTTGCAAGTAACTTTGAAGTTTTTCTTACTTTTAATGTCTGCCACATATACATGAAGTGATAACTTTTCTTTTTGTGACTTAAAGTGACTTCAAGCATTCTAGCATATTTATTAATTATGTGGGTGTTGTTTTCATTTACCTGCTGGTTATATAATTTTTCCATTTTGCTACTGACTTGTCTTTTATTTATTAATTTCTTAAAAATCTGTGTGTCTACTTTATAGAGTAACTCTGTCAAGCAAATTTTAAATTTCTTCTCTAGCCTACTTTCGTCGGTTTATTTTATGATATCATTTCTGACACTCGGATAAATGAAATTTCTATTACTAGTTGAAAAGATTCTCCTATCTTGAAAGTGTAAAAAGTAATCTCTCTTTATTATCTTGAAATAATACTCTGTTTTCTCTTCAGATCGAATAAATCTTTCGCCTTTTTTTTATTATCTTGAAATAAATAATAAATTAAATGTTATCACGCCTTTACTTCAAATCTTTAATGGCGCTTATGTTTGTTCATGGTATAGTAAATATATACACTTTCATTAACTTGTAGATGGAAAGATTTTTGTGGCATACTCATTTACTTTTCATAATCAGTTCTTTTCCACGTTCCTAATTACTTGTTCCTGATGCTGTCCTTCTGTATCATTGCTAAGATTGGGCACCACACTTTAATAAACCTTTTATTGTTATATTTATTAAAATTTCTACAATATCATAAACCATAATGCTTACTTATGGGATGAATGAACAAATTATCCTAAAATATTATGAATTAACTAGTAATAAATATATTTACAGATAATTTTGTTCTGAGTAGAGACACTAGGACACAGAGAAAGGCATATGGAACAAAGGAACAATGTGACTGAGTTTGTGCTCTTGGGGCTCACTCAGAGCCTCCAGGGTCAGAAAATACTGTTTGCTGTATTCTTGCTGATCTATGTGGTGACAGTGGCAAGCAACCTGCTCATTGTCGTGACAGTGGTGCTCAGCCCAGCCTTGGATGCTCCAGTGTTGTTCTTTATTGGCAATTTATCATTTATGGATGCCATTTATTCTAACACAGTTACTCCAGATACAATGATAATCTTACTCCATGTGAATAAAACCATTTCCTGTAAAGCTTGTATGACCCAGCTTTTTGAATAAAAACTTATTTCCTGGCACATGATTTATTTTTCATGTCTTTATCATATGAAGTAATTTGAATATAATCAGTATTTCTGCATTTCCTTTGTCAAATCTATTCATATTTTCTATGTTTTTTTTTTATTTTAGAAACATAAAAGTACAAAAACATATTGACAAACAGACACCCATTATCATAGAAAATAGTACAATCACAACTAATCTATAGACAAGGTGATATGGTCTCAACAGTAGTTGTTGCTTTATCCATTGATATCTTCGAATTGTAGATGTATGGACCCATATACAGACATGCAAATTTAGTCAG
>PVLD010026231.1:0-22481 GCA_004027595.1 Dinomys branickii | reverse complement strand
TTTTCTGTTGCTGAGAGGATAAACTGTCTGACTAAATTTGCATGTCTGTATATGGGTCCATACATCTACAATTCGAAGATATCAATGGATAAAGCAACAACTACTGTTGAGACCATATCACCTTGTCTAGAGATTAGTTGTGATTGTACTATTTTCTATGATAATGGGTGTCTGTTTGTCAATATGTTTTTGTACTTTTATGTTTCTAAAATAAAAAAAAAAAAATAAATGGTGCTGATAAAAGTGGCTCACCACATGGTAAAGGCTGAATCTAGACCCATGTCTATCACCATGCACCAAACTCAATTCAGAATGGATCAAAGATTTAAATATTAAAATAGAAACACTAAATCTACCGGAAGAGAAAGTAGGTAAAAATCTTGAAGACATAGGGGGAGGTAGTGAGTTCATGAACAAAAACCATACTACATGAGAACAACTTTAAAGAATCAACTGAAATCTCATCTTATTGAAAAGTTTTTGCACATCGAAAGAAATCACCAATAGAGTGAACAGAAAACTCACAAATTGGGAAAAAAATTTAGATGGTTGTCCCTCAAACAAAGGACTTCTATCTAGAACATGAAGAACTAAAAAGTCAGCTCCCACAATTTCTAAGACCCAATCCAAATATGAGCATCTGAAATGAATACACACTTCTCAGGTAAAGAAAAACAAATGACAAATAAATACATGAAAAAATGTTCAAAAGCATTAGTCATTTGAGAAACGCATACTAAAACGACACTGAGATTCCATTTCACCACAACCACAGAGAGAATGGCTATTATCACAAAATCAACCAATAACAAATGCTGATGAGGCTGTGGGGAAAATGAGCCTTCTCCACTGTTTGTGGGAGTGTAGACTGCTGAAACCACTGTTGAGATAAGTCTGGAAATTTTCTCAGTAAACTAAGATTAGAAGTCCCATTCAACCTAGTGATTTCCCTTTTGGGTATTTTTCCAGAAGAACTACAAGCATCATACCACAGCAATATATGTGCACCCATGTTTATAGTTGCTCAGTTTGTAATAGCTAAATCATGGAAACAACCCAAATGCCCATGAACTGACAGGAATAGATTTTTAAAATATGGTATTTTTACATAATGCAGTATCACTCAGCTATAAATAAAAAGATACATTTGATTTTTGTTGTGGTTGATACATTGTGTCAACTTGGGGAGTCTAGAGGTTTGCCTGAGTGACTCAGCAGGAAGCCAGGGTGCTTACTTTGTATTCATCCTGAGCCTGTGGAAGAGGAGGGCATGGAGATTATGTGAGTTGGCATCCTGTTTACAATGTAAGGGAGGTAGAAGGAGGCTGCTTGCCCACCATTCCTCCCCTTTGCTGGCTGCTTTTGCTGTGCTCTGCTGCCATGAACATTTGCCCTCTGCCATGTGCCACTCTGCCTCTGAGCCAGCCAAATATGGTCTGAAACCTCCAAAAACTGTAAGCCAAGTAAACCTTTCCTTCCTTCATTTTGGGCATTGGGTATTTTGTCTCAGCAACAACAAAAAAGTAACCAAGACAATGTTTTCATAGGTAATTTGATGCAGAGTCCATACTCATAGGTGAAATAAATCAGACCTGCACTTGTGAATAACATATTGTCTCACTAGTCTAAGGACATGAAAGAGTAAATAAAATATGTAAGGTATAATAGATATTGTGAAAGGAAGAGAAAATGCTCAAAGGGAAGGAACAATTGGGATGAGGTAAAAGAGAAAAAGAAGGAAGTGAAAATATATATACACAGGATAGCTGAGATAGTTGTAGTACTGACTTCTATTGGTTTATTGAAAGGAACAGTTAATATTTAATTGTTTGATCAATCTTACATGCCTATATTTGTTTGAGTAACAAATTTGAAGATAACAATATGTAATGCAACAATCATTGTTAATTTCCTGTCACTTTGTCTGAAATTCTGTAGTGCTTCTATTGTTTGGTTGTTGTTTTGTTTATGTCTGTTTGTTAATATGTTTTCATTTTTTACTTTTAAAACAAAAAAATATATTGGGGCAGGGGAGTATGTAAGACTATGGACCAGTAAATAATTGAATGCTTTAGACAATTAACAAGAATTAGTTTTTTTAAGGAATGGACTGCTACAATAGAATAGTTATCTGGTCTTTTCCCTTTTCATTAAAAACTGTGTATTTGTTAAGATTCAAATAATTACCTCTCTATGTCCCCCACTCTATGACGTCACTAATTTAACCAAGTAAAATTTGATACTTGCATAAAGAACAACGTACGTTACATCATGGGACCAGACACCAAAAATTTTTTTCTATTTATCTTCTCCAACCTCTTCTTTTTCCTATTTCTGAAATACTACAAAAACTCTGTCAAGTTGGTGCTTTCTCCTGCAGCAATAGGAGATAATTGAGTTTTGTATTATTAATGTGTTATTCTGGCTCTAGGGCATTATCCATCAATATACTACTTTCATATTTTGATAAAATAGATATTCCTGAGTTTACCATGAATGATATCCCCATAAATCCATTGTAAGTTGAAAATATCAGAAATCAAACCTGAATTTAAGACATTTACCCTCCCTAACATAATAGCTTTGTGTTTTGGATTATTGTTTACCTCTGTGATCCAGTGGGTGATTATGATCTACAGTTTGCTGCTATTGTTTACCAGCATCACAAGAAAGTACAGTGATGGTCTTACATATTACCAGCCCATGAAAAATAAAAAATAAAAATTGAAGGTACAGGATCCACTGAAAGTATGTTGTGGTGTGAAGTTGAAGAATCTTAAATCAAACCCTTTTAAATTAAGGACCCCTATGCTGAAGCACAAAGTGTTTACACATGCATCATCTTTATAAATTTTGTGTTAATTTTTATATATTCATACTCACATTTTCAAGCAGAGAAACAGAGGCAAGTAGGAGCACAGAATTTTTCCAAATTCACATGGTCAGTGATAGAGGTGTGCACATTTATCCTAGGTTTTTTGAATAATACTCTTCCTTACGTTTTTGCATTCTGTGAAAGGATGGATACATAAATTTGAAAGCCTAGAGCAAAAATGAAAATATAGGCCTCTTTGTTCAAAGGACAGAAAAATCTATATTTTAAAGTATGAAAAATATAAGAATTTTATTTTTAAAATACTGACGTGAGACATAATGGAATAATAGTAGTACAGTGCATATGGAACAAGTAAATTATAATTAAGGAGGTATTACTTTTCATGTCATTATTTTCAAGAATACAATGCACAATAGTGTCTATTGTGTTGTGTTGGCTGATACCTGTAATATTTGGATTGGTTTTCTAAAATATCATTTATTAAAACATTGAAATTTATAATTTTACCACCTTTTTATAGATAAATCAATAGCATTATCTGTTGCTCTGAATATATGCAAAATCACATATAATTTTTCCTAAATTTTTAATTTTGGAAAGGGACTTTCTCTGGATGAAAATATTACTCGACTTTTTAAAAGGATTATCAGCAATAATAGCATTAAGATAAATTCCTCACAAATTATCTTGACATACAAATAATGAGGACATTCAGGACTAATTCCTCTCCTAGAATAATTTCTCTTAAAAGATTTCTACCATTTAAACATATACATTTTGTGTAATCTAGAGTTAAAAATATATATTTTTACAAGGGAAACTACTGTTTCCTCTGTCATTGTCTGTATTTTATGGAGGTCATACAAGAAACTGAAAGTATATTTATAATGTGGAAACTATTCACAATTTCTGTTCATATATTTACTGGTGTATTGTCAATTACAAGAGAAGCTAATAGTTTTAAAATTGTCTTCCTTGCCAGTAAGTGGTTTATCCAAAGCTTCATTTGAAAATAATATCCTTTTCTAGAAAATTTTGAAATCTTTAAATTTAATATCTCTTTCTAAGACTGTGGATATTTGCTCTCCAATGTTGTAACATTTTTAAAACCAGAAAGTCTAAATTATTTGCAAATTCTAATAACTACTTGATCTGCCTCATTGCAACATATATATTCAATGCTTTGACTTTGAAACATTTTTACTGACAAAAGTTATGGTCTAAAGTTCAGCATTCCTCGCCTAGCACTCAGATGAGGAATTAGTCCTTGTGCAGATGTCCCAGAGATGGGTTGGTAACATGTGGGCAAGCTGGTCTCCTACCAGGGACTCTGTGGCTAGTGCACCTCCGTGCAGAGCTCCTCTGCTCTTTCTCCTGAATGCACTGTTGTTAGCTCTGCTGCCTTTACTGCTTTGCGTCTGCCAACTGTGGCTGAGCTGCCCTGAGACAATGTAGTGCTCTTCGATGGACCTCGCAGAAGCACACTGCGACCTGGCTTGCATCTACACTCACAGTCTCATTGTTTATGAGACTTAATTTATTAACTAGAGGTTCAGAAATCAAATTATTAAGAAGTCCAAACATGATGCCAGTAGAACATTGATAAAAGCACCAAGCTCTTTGGAGAAAGAGGTTCCACACGTTGCTCACATCATACTTGTGTACCTGGTTCTGCTGCAAGAGAACAAATTGAAGTTAACAAATCATATAAATATTTACAAAACAAAGGTCGAGCCAACAGTTCTTTATTTATAATATGCTGTATATATTGACTTTTTTATGACTAAGATTTTGAAAAATATGTAAGACAAGTAAGTAAATTTAATGATTACTATTCATGGTTCCATCATTTGTTGACAGGCCAGTGATATTTAGATTAGTAAATACATAAAAAGAGTTCAAAATTACTCGTGTAAAGTATGTCATAATTTATTTTACTTTAAGTAATATGTAATTTTATGATAACTATTTTCACATGATCTATATACTATTGACAATATTGCCATAGACTATTAACATACAGATAACATCCCACTTTTGAAAAGGATACATAATTTGAATATACTTCTATCCAGTCTAAAATTAAACTATAAGTAAAAAAGATTGTAATTATCTGTCATTATTGTAAAGTAGAAAACTTTCTTTTAAGTATGTAAAAGTATGTATTAAAATATGTCTTCCACTTGTAATCATTGTACGTCTTGAAATTTTTGTTAAATTAATTAGAGATCAGATAAACAGTTTACAAATAGGAAAGGAAGAATTGAAACTATTGTCATTGTAGATGACATGATCTTAGAAGACCCTAAGTATTCTACAAAAATGCTTTCAATGATAATAAATGAATTCAGCAGTGTATCAGGATATAAAATCCCCATTAAAAGTCAACAGCTTTACCATTCATTAATAGTGGAATAGCTGAGAATGAAATAAGGAAAACAATTTTGGCCACAATAGCTTCAACTAAAATACCTAGGTACTACTGTAGCCAAGGTGGTAAAAGATATCTATCCACAATGAAACTTTTTAACCTTAAAGGGAAAAATAGAAGTAAACATCAAAAGATTGAAAGACAACCAATGTTCATCACTGGCAAAAGCAATATTGTCGAAACGGCCATATAACTGAAAGCAACATACAAGTTCAGTGAAATTGCCATATAAATACCAATGACATTCTTAAAACTAGAAAAACAACCCTAAATTCAGACAGAAACATAACTCAGAACAGTCAAAGTAATCCTTAACGAAAAGAACAAGGCTGGTAGCATCATAATACTCAATTTCAAATTCTACTACAGATTCATAGTGACACAGATGTAACAGAAATGCCACAAAGGTGGACATGTAGACCAATGAAACAAAGTACAGAATACACAAACAAAAGCAAACTCATGCAACTTGAAATGTCTTGAACAAAGGAGGCCAAACTATGTTGAAGAAAAGACAGCATCTTTAATAAATGATGCTGGGAAAATGAGACATCCACTTGTGGATTGTTGAATTTAGATCCCCATTTCTCATTTTTAACAAATATCAATTTAAAATGGATTAAACACCTAGACATTAGATCTGAAACTTTGAAACTAAAAAGAAATACTTAAGAGAAACACTTGGAGCCTGAAAAGGACTCCAATAGCACAGAAAGTAGTAGCAAGAATCACAAGATGGGACTACATGAAGTTAAAAAGTAGCCTCACTACCAGGAAAATAACTAACATAGTGAAAAGACAGTATATGGAGTGGGAGAAAATCTTTTCCAGTTATTCTTCCAATAGAGGATTAAAATCTAGACTATACTTGTATAAAGAAAATGGAAGACATCAAAAACTAAGTAGCCCAATCAATAAAGTGGCAAATGAATTGAGCAGACTCCTCTCGGTAGAAGTACAACTCACCAATAAGTTTAAGAAAACAAATGCTCAATGTTTGGCCATTAAGGAAATGCAAATTATAACTGCATTGTTCACTAATAGGAAAACAACAAAGGCTGGGAGTGATGAGGGGAAAAGGGGCACTTGCACGGGACTGGTGGGAGAGTAAACTAGTACAGCCAGTGTAGAAATCAGAGAGTGATTCCTCTCAAAACTAAAGCTAGAGCTACTACTTGATTCCAGCCCCGTGTTATATACCCGCAACACTGACAGTCAGGCTTCTACGGGATCCCTGCAGGATCATGCTCATTGCAGCACAATTTGTAACAGTCAAAATGACTTTGAATGTGGAAAAATCCAAATAGCTACCAGTGACTACTTTCTAATTTGTTATATATCTGGAAGGAAGTCTAGAGTTTGCTTTATTTTATGTTTGTGTTCTAAGAATCTAACAGGAGTATTTAAAACATTTAGACACAAAATATGTACCTTTGAATGGATAGAGAGTTCATGAGGATTTGATTGTATTTATCACTAAGAACTCTGTGTAAGGTTATTAAATCATGACACTGAATATCTTGTATATATAAAATATTTATGCACTAATTCAATACAGATATGGTAATCTGAGCAACTGATTTGAAGACAACAATATGCAATAGAACAACCATTTGTGAATTCCTTGTCTATGAAACTCTGTTATCCTCTGTAAGTTTTTTCCTAATAATTTTTTTATTCTCTTTAATGGTTTGAACAATCTTCCATTCTTACAGCTGGTAATCTGAGCAACTCAGTTGAACATAACAACATGTAACATAACAAACACTGTGAATTCCTATCATTTTGTTTTGAAACCCTGTATAATTTTTAGTGTTCTTGTTTTGTTTTATTTATGTCTGTGATGTTGGTATTTTGCTATTGTTCTTTATTTTTTTACTAATTTCTTTCGAATAAAAAAAAACTTTAAAAAGATTTCATGAGTGAAAAGTTACTACTTGAATGATTTCAGGAACTGCAATCACGTTAATATGTAGCGAAGTCCATGGATGCCATCCAAATTGCAAAGTGTGGGACAACCCTTGTGGCAAAGTTCAGAGTTTACCATTTATCTGAAATGTTCTTGATGTTCCCTGAAATTATACCCCGTGTACTATTTGAAGTCTACCCCAATGGTCACAACTCATGTACTTTTATTTGAATCAGTTTCAGTTTGCTTTTAAAGTATGCCTCCCTTAAAAGAATGAAGATATACTTGGTTGCATAAAAGCCATAGATCCTTATAAATTTTCCCCTGCTAAGAACAATGCTTTTCAAGCAGACCCTAGAAAACAAATTCAACAAATCATTTTGGAACATGGGAGAGAGCCAGTGAAAAATAAATAGTAGGAAGTTTCCAAAACACAAAAGTTTTCTTCATGTTTATTTTTTTCTACTTTGTGATAAATTCCCTTAAGGAATATGTTTTCCTTCAATGATCTGAGCTATAACCAGAAATTAGAAACTCTGTTATTTAAATGCAGAGGAAGTCTTTTAAGTCAGGAGAACAGAGAACTCCATGCCCCATTAGGAGAAGGGGTATTCTGATTGTTTCAAGGAAAGGTGAAATATGACCAGAAATCCTTCCTCCCATCTGCCGCTGCCGCAACGCTGTCAGAAGGCACAGCTTCAAAGCAGGCAAAATGCCTTGGATGGATTTAAACAACTGAGAGAGCCATGTTTCCTGCTGACTGGGGAGCTGCTTGTTTGCACTGTTTCTCAGTCTCCTTCTTGTGCTTTGGTTCCACAACACTACCTGTTAGAAATGCCTTTGAAGAATCCCATTGGTGGATGCCCTCATGGAGCATTAATTTCAGGCACTAAACGACTCATATAACTTGAGGGAGCTCTCAGGGGTACTATCAATAAACACATAACTGGAAAGTTATACCAGAGAGACTTCTAGGAAACTCTCAGGGTCCTGAAGCCCCAAGCTCTCAATAGCTGCAATCAAAGAAAACCTCAGTAGAACACTCACCACCAGCCCCACTGAGCATTCAGCAACTTTATGCCAGAATCTTGAATCTGTTAATGGTCATGATTAATACTCAAGGGCAGGTTGTGTAGGTCACAGTGAAACTGTTTATAGCAAAAGTAATTACTATATAGGAAAATGTGACCTTTAACTAAACTATAACACTAATAGTCGCCATTTACTGAACAGTTACTATGAGAATTTACATTGTTTATTTCATATAAATACAAAATCTGGCAGGCTTGGCAAACTTACACTTCTGTTTTGTGATTTTTGCTAGTAGGGCCCCTAGAAGTGAAATGATTTAGGAAAACCAAACAATTAGTGAATAATAACTTGAAATTAGAATTCCATGTGTCTGACTCTGCAGCTTTACTTATAAGCATTATACTAGTGGAATTATTTCAATTTTCAGATGGTTTCATTGCTTGACTAATGGCTTTGAATTTGTACAATGATTTTCAGTCAATGTCCCATGTAGCTAAAGTCATATATTTTATCTTGGTGTCAATTTCTTCATGAAAACATTTTCTGGTGCAGAAATACCAAAGAATAAAATACTATGGACTCATTCAGTCCCTGAACCTGGACCTGTTTCTTCTAGCACCTCATCAATCTTTTCTGAATCTCAATTTTCCACTTCTTATCTGGGTAAATGTTATCTCTGTTTCTTCTATTTCAGTCTCTTCCAGTTGATTTCAAGTTTTCACTAAATAATATTAGTATGATTTCACTAAAATAGATATTTACCCATTTTCCACCCAAACTTTATTTTCATTTTTTTGTCTCCAAATTATATTCAAATACATTTCCTGTGGACACTGATTTTTCACATAGTCAATAGAACCCTTGAAGCTGACACTACCTTCAACTAAAGTCATAGGTTTTTTAAAAATTATTTTAGCTCAATCAAAACCTTCCATCTCTCTTTCTGCAATCAGGGTTAGCTTATGAGTGGGAATATAATATCAGTTGATACCCCAACTCTGAACTTCTTAAAAATGCTGCTTGATAAACAATTTTCCTTTGTTGGATATGACGAAGTAACACAGCTCTAAGCTATGGATATTTATTGTCTGCATTAAGAGAAGTTAGTTTGGAATGATGCTGATATTTTGTCTCTCAGAGAAAAAAAATGAGAGAAAGAAAGATCTTTGGTGATATTATTAAGTTTCTTGAAACTTAAAGTCTAACGGATACCCTGTCTCTGATGCCCAAACATGTGGGCCAGTTAATGCCTTTACCATCAAGCAGAGAGTGAGCCATACATGATATGTAAGTGTGAGAGTCCTACCTGATGTGAAATTTGGAATTAAGATGCTAAGAGTTAACTAAGCAAGAAATAATGAAAGGAAGACTGTCAGAATTCATCTTCAAACTGGGAAGTTGACCCCTGTTAAGTATTTGTGTAATTGCTTACAATGTTCTCTTTGTGTATTAAAGCTTAGACCTTCCTGGGGCATAGTACAAGGAGACTGTGAGAAAATATTTTGACTTGTGTTCCTTTGGCACTGACATCTTACAAGCAGAGTGGGTTCAGGTCAAAGATGAACTGAATACTAACAGACAATGACAAGGAATCCTCTGCTTTGTGAAGAAAGGCCTTTCCCTACTATAATTTGTAAAGTAATGTCTTAGTCTGTTTCATGTTCCTGTAACACAAACCTAAGAGTAGGTGCTTTATAAGGAAAACATGTTTAGCTCTTGGTTTTAAAGAATGAAAGCCTCTCTCCATTCAGTCTACTGTTAGGGCCCCTTTGGTTGTGTCAGAACATAGCAGAGAAACAGAAAACAGAAAGCAGAGAGGCAGAAAGGGATGTGGTCATCATAACAGACCAAGCACATGGCATAACCTAGCTTTATATCCAGCTTCTGCCTTAAGAACTCACTCCTAAACACCAGCATCCATCCCTTCCAATACAGTATCTCCTGACCTAATCCCATTATTTTAGGCCACCCTCTTAAAGGATTTACCGATTTCCAATGTTACTACACTGAGAACTGATCTAGCACAGGACCCTTTGAGAACACATGAAAACTGTATCCAAACTGTACCATGCAACAGTGTTGATCTGCTTGAATCTTCAAAATCCAAATTTCTTCTCCATAGTCAGTGTTATATGGACAGAATTGGGACCTAATAGAAGACACAGAGCTAGAAGGGGAGATAACACCTCTGTCTCTCCAGCTCCAATGAGTTCCTCATATTTAGAGCGGAAACTAGTTGAGTATGTTACCAGACAATCTTCACTGTGACCAGAGCAGAAGGATGTCCTAAGTACTTTAAATCAAGCAGATTTACTACTAGCTCTATGAGACATCTATCGAACACTCACTGAATATCAGGATACTCAGATAAAAAGATGAGAAGTTCAGTTCTGATATAAAGCATAAACAAAATATTTCTACAACCAACAACTGTGACTAACCAGCATCCATAAATAATGCTATTATAAACATTTAAAAAAAATTCTTCCTTTTTTGACAGAGTCCACCTTCATCTACATTCAGCTGTGAGCACAACATTGATCACTAACTTGGGAAATGCAGTAATTGTCCTTGTGAACATCTGCCCAGTTGCTTTCTCAGAAAGCAAGCACACAAGGCTGGCTCACAAGTATGCCTGTGGAAACAAGCTTACACAGACACCCTTTAAAGGAAAGAAGAGTATAAATAATCAGAAATGAAGCAAACTGCAGATTCTAAATGGGTGGCCAAACCATAAAAGAGCTGCATATACAAAGAGTCACAGTTGGAAGTTAGAGGAGCAAGATCTTCTGAGTGAAAGGTTGACAGAGTCACACCAGGGACTCTCTAAATAGTGTCCAATGGATGGCTTCATTCTTTTCGTGCAGTGGGTGTGCTTGGTGTCATCGTGAGTGAAAATAAAGCCCTTATGTTATCTACAAAGCTCTCTCTGTGCTGCTTTCTCCCCCAGTCCATCTCCTACAACTCTACTCATCGCACATCCCACATGCTCCGCTCCGCCAGCCGAGTTCCCACTGCTCTCTGGTCAGGCTGAGATGTCTCAGGGACTTTGCATCTGCTGTTTCCTATGTGCGTGTGATGCAGTTTACTCAAAGCACTGCGTGGCTGCATTGTTTATCTTCATGAATTCATGAAATGATATCTAGTCTGCTCTACAGTGACACGATTTACAGCTCTAAAGTTCCAAAACTGTGAATAGCTCACGTACCCCTGTACCTGCCCCAGGGTCTAAAACTTTGCTCTCTCCCTTCCTCCTAACCACGAAGAAACTGAACTTGGATTTGATTTATAGTGTTATAAAGAAGGCATAATTGCCAGGCTGTGCTGAGAGTCTCCTCACAATATAACATCTTCAGTAAACAAAAGCTTCAAAGCTGTTATAAATCCACCTTCTTCATTTAAGTCCATCTTTACCAGCATGCTCTGTGTACATTTTGGCAGAGCACAGAATTCATAATCTGTTTCCAGGAAAGAATGAGAAAAAAAATCAGAAAACTTGGAGAATATTGACTAAACTATACAAGTTTCCTCTCTAAGAAGGAGGATTTTTAGGTGAAATGTATGAATTTTGGTTCTCATGACAATGTATTCTCAAGCTGGCTACCTTTGTTCTTTTGCTTACTTTTATATTTAGAAATGAATTTTTAATGTGCTTTTAAAATTGACTTTCATCTTTATTCATAAGTTAATTTTGGAAACACAGGCCTCTCAAGTACCCACGTTGCCTACTTAAAATGAATTTCTAAAGCCCCAGTTTAGAAAACACATAGGAGGATTCCTCTGCTCCTTTCCGAGTTGTCTTTCTGTGGGGCCCCAGTGGAAGGAGTCTATTGATCATATTTTGAGGTTCACAATTAAGTTATTTTTACCAAGGCTCAGAATTCTTATTCTTTTTCCCCTGATACATGAGTAGCTTTACCACAAGCAGGGAGATGAGGCTTTGATCAAATGTAATGCACAAATTTCTCTAGAATTCAAAATTTAAAGGATTGTTCCACAAATATCTCTGGTGATAACAATTCCTAGGATTCAGATTTTCATATTCTATTTCTAATGATTCTGATAGAGCAGACTATGTGTAGGGTCTGAGAATCCAAATATTTACCAGAAACATGAATGATAAGTGAGAAGACATTGATCTCTACAGTATAACAAAATGAAATTTAAACATGGCAATTGCGAAATAGTGTGTCATTTTTATACGTGTGTATATTTTATATAGGATTCTATGTAGCTTATTGGTTAATAATGCCTCTGATGTTCAAACTTTATTTAACATCATTGGTGCCAACATATATTCATTCTACAATTTTGATGAATTTATTCAGCAGATAAAACCAGTGCTGTTTTAAGAAAATTTGTATGAGTTGAATGAAATAATCCATGAAGCATACTTATGAGCAAAGGAAACTAGTTTCCAGTGATCAGGAATGGCTATTAATAGTCTTGCTATCAACGCCCTTACCACCACCTGTGTCACCTCAGTGCATGGGTGCTATGGTGCAGGCACTTTACTTACCCCATTAGATACACACACAGGAAGCCATAGTTCCATGCTTAGACCCTTGTGCTTCTAGGCAAATACCAAAAAAGTAATATCTTTCAAAAGACTAATTGAATAGTAGGGGAGCACCATAGGTATGCTTCGTAATTAAAATGAATTTCAGTAATCATTCACAAAGTATTTAAAATATCCAGTGAGAAGTCTTAGTTGTTGAGATGTAGGAGAAAGAAGCGATCAAAACAAAAACACTGTGACTGCAAATGCAAACTGATGTTCAACACAGGCTACTTTCATTGAGGCCAATATCAAAGAGTTGGGATGGGATGAGAGTTGCTGGCCCTTAAAACAGTGTAAGAAATTTGTCTGAGTTTGTTTTGAGTGGCAGGAAGATAACAGATGTACAATTTTCTCAGCCCCTCCCTCTTTTCATTCATCCATTTAAAATAAAAGCTTATATTTTTAATCATCATACATTTATTAATATGTCTTCTATTAAATTCAGCTTTCTATGTACTGTGGTTCTTATTCCATTTTGTACTGTTAGGTACACAGATTTGGGATATGTTTAACTCACATTTTATAAGGAAATTAAATATTTTCATTTCTGTTTTTACCAATAAGCTTGAAACAACTTTCATACAAGTCAAGTAACTCGTTTAAATAGCTCTGCTCAAGGGCAACCTCTCTGAAGCCTAGTCTACACAATTCTGTTGTACATAAGAGTTTTACACTGTTTCACAGTAGATAATTAAAGAACACTTTTGTAATAACCCAAATATACTTATCTTTAAAATTAACAAATACAAATTATATATATAAATGGTATACTGCATGCACTTTTAAAATATTTATACACTATGAAATGAGTAAATCAAGCTAATTAACCTACGTATCAGTGACTTACTATTTTTATGTTATGAGAACATTTAAAATCTATTTTCTTATGATTTCTTAGCAAGAAATTGATTTACTTTTACTTATTATAGTTATTCTGTTGTACAAAAAAATCCCTTGTACATACTTTTTCGGACTGAAATTTATGTCCTTTGACCAAATTCTCTCCACCCTCCCCACCGCTTTATCCAGACCCTGGTAATCACCCTCTCCTGTGAATTTGACTTTTTAAATTCAAATAGTAGAGGAAAGTTGGGCATTAGGGCAAAATATAAAGGGTCTGTGGTGCTTGTGAGATTTATGGATTTAAAAGGCACACGGTTACTATTATGGGGCCTTACTTTTTATCTGTCTTTCTGTTAGTCTCTGCAGCCATCACTTACCTATTTCTGCATGCTTTTACTACAGTGGTTTTTGTAAAGGCCCTATTCTCAGTTGGTAAAGAGAAACTACGGGAGGTGTGCAGAGTTACTACCCAAGAGCAATAATAGTAAGAGCAATAAGAAAAGCCAGCAACTACTGTATGGAGATTTTATTGTACGTAAAACATGCATTATCTCATACCCAAAAGGGAACGGTCTGAAAAGAATACACCATTATTGTGGTAGGTCTTGTAGATTGACTAAACATCTCTTCTGATTTCTTTATGATGTGTTTTATTTGAAAAGTTAAAATATTATTTTCTTTAGTCTCTATGAAACCAATTTCTGGAATTTTTGAGTTTGGCAATGTGACTCATTTATACATGGTTAGAATTTGGAATTAAATTTCATGAGGCAGAAAGTTAGGACAAGGCTTTCATTTTCATGTTATGTCTTCATAAACTTCTGCAGTAAAAGCTTCCTGCTTCCTTGGTTTTCTACATCTCTATTCATCTTTCCACATATTGACAGAAACAGGAGAGTCAGAGGCCTGAGTTATTCCAGAACACTCAATTTAGAGCTCCTGTAGTACACGCTGTAAGCATCGAAAGTCACTCTTCTTAAGCAAGTGCAGGCTCTCTTGTGTTTTAAGGAAAAACCTTAAAGATACATTTGTTTTTGTAGAAGATGAAAATGAGGCTTAGAGAGTTTAAGTTAATTGTCTAAGTGCATTTCATTAGCGTAGTAGTCTAAGACCTATTGTGACTGCAAGATAAATGATCGCTATAAAGCTCATGTAAGCATTTGGAGGACTGAGACTGGATGTCTCTTATCAGTATGGTGTCTTGACTCTGAACAGATGAACTCTTCTAAACCTTACCAGAGTGAATATTTATGCTCTTTTTACAAAAGAAACATGTGGAAATTAGTTGTATCCATCAGCTTTCCTTTGCTGAGACAAAATACTTGACACCTACAATTTAAACAAGGGGAGGTTTAATGTGGCTGAGAATGTTGTGGGTCTACCCATTATGTATGCAGGATGACTACATAATGGAAAGGCAAGGTAAAAGAAAGCCATTCAACCCATAGTCACCAGGAAGCACAGAGAGAAGGGAGGAACAAGAAAAAGCAATTTACCACGTCAGGGCTCCGCTTCAGTGACTCAGGCTGTCCTCCACTCTGGCTTCACTTCTGAACTCAAGACCTTGTGAGGACATTTTGATTTAAACCATAGCCTTCCACCTTTAGCCTCCAAAAGACTATGTACAACTCTTAATGCAAAACACTTTTAGTCCATTTCCAAGAGATGCCAATGTCCAAAGTGTTCCAGGACTGCCTGGAAGTCTAAGCCCAATGTCTCCTCTGAGACTCAATGAAAATGTGTAGTTGTGAGACTCTAAAATCACGAAGAAAGCCCAAAACTTCCAACACATAATGATATAGTTTACATATTCCCATTACCAAAGAAAAGAATAAGAGAATGCAAAGGCATCAAACCCCAAAGCAAGACCAAAATCTGGCAGAGCAAAACATCCTGTAGCTCCACATCTCTTACGTGGGGCAGATTGTACCAGGATGTGAGCTCCAAAGAGACTGGGAAGCTCCTTCCCTATGGCCTTACCATTTGCAGACCTGATGACGTCTCTCTTGCATTACCTGAGCTTTTCTTGTTAGCCTGTCCAAGTTTTCAGGAACTCCAACTTCCTGGGATTCCCACTGCACCTGTTTCACAGATTAATCTCTCAGGAGCACACTGTACTCTCAAGCATTGCTTTGAAATATGTGTGGTAGTATCTATGATCCCATAATTCTCACAGCTTGCATGCTGGAAACACCAGCACCATGTGGATGATGCCAGTATCTACTGCCAGCCTGAACTGTAGCCTGGACCTTTGGACTATGTAAGAGAGGTGGTTGGATGGCTGAGCTTGGAGAAATACCCCTTGCTTGAACCCAAATGAGTAGGATTCTTGGCACTTTTTTTTCAAAGCAAAGTCTTTCCAGGGAGTTTACACTTTTATACTTTGACCTTGTAATAGGTGGGGAATTATAATTTCCTAAAGCCCCTCAAGGCATTTTCCTATTATCCTGATGCAAAGTATTTGGTTTCTTTTAAGTAATCCAAATTACATAAGCAACCAAACAGATTATGGCTTCAAATTTATTGATGGTTTCTTTGGGGCAGATTTTAAGTTTTGAAATTTTTTATGCACTGCCTTTTGCCTTTGGTTCCTGCCACAAATATGGCTAAAAGCAGTCAGCAGTACCTATGGCATAGCCTGAGCACTGAACTGCTTTGAAATTTGCTCTACCAGAACAATTAATCCACTCACTTTAATCATATTCTCCCATAAAGTAACAAGCCATGGGGAAAATGTAGCAAACATTTTGCCAGATTATCACACATATGACCTGTGGCCCAATTTTCCTCAGGTCCCTCATTCCCATCTGAAACTTCAGGTGCTTGGCCTTTGCTGTTAGCATTCCAAACAGTGTTCTGGTCTCTGAGCTTCCACCAGAACTGTCCACCAGGCTCTTCTTAGAGCATTCTAAGACTTCTCGAGCTAGTATTTCCAAACTTTCCAACTCCTCCCATAAGCAAGTTTGAAAGGCTTCCAAATTATTTGGCTAGGTACAATCACACCAATGATCTTACTTCTTTAGGATCAATTTTCATGTTAGTCAGCTTTCCTGTCAGTGGGACAAAATCCACAAAGTAAAATAGATCTCTAGGTTATTTCTTATTACTGAGACACAATATTCAACACCCACAAATCTAAGGAGGAAAGAGTCGCTTGGGTTCACAGTTTGTACAGGTTTCAATCCATAGTCAAGGGTCTCCAAGGCAGGGTAACACGGTGGAGAAATGTCGGAGGAGAAACAGCTCAAGGCTTGGTGGTGGGAAGCACGGGTAGATCAAGGGAAGTGAGAAGGTGACAGACTCTTCAGACCATGCCCACAGTGACCCACCTCCTCCCCACAAGCTTCACTTCCCAATGTCACATTTACTTATAAACTTCTAAGTGGATTTTAATAAAATCTCACAATCCAGTCACCTCACAAAAGCCCCACCTGAGACATCTATGTGAAAACCAAAACAGAAAAGGTTTAATTTGGCTCACAGTTTTCATGATAGGATGGCTTGACAGCAGAAAGAGCGCGGGGAGCGGGTGTGGTAGGGAAAAGCTGCACAGTCCATGGCAACCTGAAAATGAAGAGGAAAGGAGGACCTGGGGACAAAAATGCAGCCTGCCAGGTCATGCCTCCGGTGACTCACCCTTTTCGGCTAGGCTTCACCTCTAAACATGAGCTACTTGCTGAACATTTTAAACTGAAACCATAGCATTGACTTTCACTAAACACAAGTATAAGAAAAAGGCAAGAACGAGTCCAATTTTGAGAATGGTCTTTAAATGGAGACATCCCCAGTCAGAGAGTCACCTAATCCCCTGGGTGAACCTGACTCATAGCCATCGCCTCACATACTTTTTATTCTGTATGAGTGCTGCTAGATAAACTACTTGGACATCAGTGAGACTCATGGTTGATGAGAATTAGGTCAATGGGGAGAAGTTGCTTCTGGTTAACTAGGACAATTTGAGACCCCTGGACATGAGAACTAGTAAATATTGAAGCCAGGAATGCAAATATACATGTTTGCAGAGTCAAAACTAAATCTCTGCCTTACAACCCCTCTAGTTCAAGATGTATAGAGGATGGTATGTTTCTAAGCCTTAAATTTTGATGCTAGCAGCAGATAAGCATTTTTAAGAGTATGGTAAACAGTAGAAAAACTGAAATAGTGTCAGCTTGATCTTTGAACTTATAGATTTATTCTTCAATATTGATCTTATAACATTGTTATTTTAGTTTTATTAGTAAATGAAGTTTTCTGTTATATGGTTAATTTGTACAACATTTTTGGGGTTTTGATATTTTTCCTGTTTCACCCTATGGTGATAGAAATTCAATAGCTTTTATGGCCTCCTTTGATTTTTTTTTCTGAGAAAAGATGGCTAGTAATGCAAATCCGTGGGTATATTTATTTAAAATTTCAGAGATGGACAGTCAATAGAATACCAAAGGATTTAAATGTGATGATATATGAAGTTATGACATGAAATTTAGTACTAACTTTATAATTCACAAAAACCACAATCTCAGGCATCACTTCTCTTCGGAATTGGTTTTCTTACCTATAACATGGTGTCATGATGTTGCTGCCCTGCGTAAGAGTTGCAAATTGCAAAAGACAATGGATAAGCAACTGTTCTGAACATTTTATCTCTGTGCTCACTCTTGTAACTATGGAAGAGTACAAGTACAAAATTATCAACTTTAAATCATCTAGCCATGCTGTGTTCTCATAACGTATTTGTTAAATTTCTTCCTTTCATTGCCATTTCAGTGTACTTAGATTTATTGAAGGATGTCAATTTTACTTGTTCAATTGTGACAGCACTTAGAACAGTGCAGATGTATCTATTCTCAAATTCAGGATAATAGTCTTTTGTTTTAAATCCATTAATTAGCTAAAACAAAATAGCAAAAATTGAGTGACATAAACAACAGAAATTTCTTTCTCACAGTTACACAAGCAGGGAAGAAAAAAATTAAGAATCTAGTAGAATCTGTATCTGTGAAGATATGTTTCCTGATGGAGACCAAGCTTACTCACTGGGGTTTTACAGGTGGAAGGCAACCACTTTCAAAAGGGCATTCAGTCCATTTAAGAAATCTGCACCCGTATACTCCAATCAAGCTCTTACTACTTAGTACCACCACAGTAATGTTTTTCTACAGGAAGATAAACATCCAGACCCTAGAATCATTCAATGGGAAACAAAACTTAGAGAAAAGAGAAGATAAATAGAATTATATGGAAGTCAAAACGCTGTCAATGAACCTCTAAGGACATTTCTGACAGTAAAACATGACTGGCAGTTTCTTTGAGGCAAACATACTAACAAAACTCAGCAAAGTATTGCCCATAAGTTAAAAATTGTACTGTTAACACTTAAAAAGTGTCTCCTGTTAATTTCAATTTGTTGTACATCCAAAGTAACGTGGAGTAAGTCAAAACCTGACCGGGCATGCCTTTCTTGTCTGAATATGTTAGCTGAAAGAAACAGGGCAATTACAGGAAAAGATATCCAAGAGAAATATGACTTTCTGTTTTAAATAGCCCCAAATGTAATTATTAGAATTGATTAAGCTTTGATTTATTATAACTCATTTTCATGAATATGCCTCCAGTAATTTAGGAACAGGACTCAGGTCTTCAATTTAGGTAGCTTATTTTCAGTAGACTTGTTAAATATCCATTGTCCAAAAAAATGAAATCATTTTATGAAAATGAATTAGGGGTATGAAAAAAGGGAAGAAGGTGTGAACATTTACTTCATATTTACTGAGTGCAGACCTTGGGACTGAGTACTTTGGAATCAGCACCTTGTTGAATTTTCACAAAAATCTTTTGCTATAGCTCTTAAGTGGTCACTGAACCTCAGGATGATCACATGGTTTGCAAGTGATAAAGATGAGTTTTAATCTGTATCTGTCTGGTTGCAAAGTGTTATTCTATGCATAAGATTGTGCTTTTGTAAAAGGGTAGAATTTGAACCTAACTCAAAGCTACATCACTGCAGAAACATGAGATGCAATATTTCCAGTGTAATAATGTCCAAGCACCACACATTCGCTCAACAACATGTTTTCATAACAGAAAAACTAGTTTTTCAAGAGAATATAACTCCAAAAACTGGAAATGGACTAGGGATCACCTATAGTACAGGTTCACTCTTCATTTCAGAAGAAATTTGTGTGTATCAAGTCATTCCTTGAAGAATAATTGTCACACCCAGGTGCTCTCCTGAATACTGGGAGGCCTGGATGATGAAGATTTTGTGTAAGGAGAAGAAGTAGCCAGCAGGACTGGAACTGAGCTGCAGTCTCTGCCTCAGGCCACCAGCCCCTTGTGGCTTCCTTATCTGCATCAAACTGACTTACAAAATAGTGAAGAGCTGTGTTTCTTTAAGATGTACTTTGAATACATAGACAAACATGCAAGCAAGGAAGTGCAGGATTTAATGTGGCAATATGTTTATTTTGTACACAAATTTTTACTATTTATTATCTATGTTACTATAAATTTATCACTATTACTTTTTCTCAGCTATAGCCTTTTATACATATTCTCAAGTACATGAATATGTGTTTTAGTAGTATATTTTCTTATTAATATATTTGTTCAATTCAGTTTCAGATACCTCATATATTTGTTCAATTCAATTTCAGATGCATTTACTTAGAATGAATTTACAATAGGTATGAAGGAGTGTTCCAAGTGTTGGGAAATTCAGTGAAGAAAACAGAAAATCCTCTCTGGCTTGTGGAACTAGGGAAATAGAGGCATGTGAATCTGGCTGAGTTGGAACGGCACTTCTCATGGGTAACAGGTGCACAAGACGAGGGAACCAGTGTGCGTCCTGAGCAGAGAGCATTCCTGGAAGAGTGAGAGGTAGGAAATTACAAAGGGGAAAACCAACTCACATTTTGCCCACATCTCTGGATGTGGACTCATTCTTTTTATATTCTTTTGCTTATTCCTGTCATAGAATTATCACAGGTAAAGTCATAAGGCGTGGCATTGTTCACAGAAAACAGAAGCATGCCTTATGCATTTTGGAGCAATAATGGCCCAGTGTGCCTCACAGTGCCATCTGCTTTCTAGTTCCTTAAGTCACTTAATCATTGCTGTTTATATTAAAAAGTCACAATATTTTGAATCAAGGTATAAGTAATATAGTGCAAAATAGTATTTGAAATTTTGGTTCAAGACGTTGCTGTTTTAACGTGTTTTATGCATTTTCCAGTGTAGGAAATCAGGCACACACATTTAACCATCCTATTGTCTCCCAGCACCTAAGTGGAAGGGTTCTTACTCAAAGGGCAACACTGAGTCTAAATCTTTTGCTCTTTGAATTACTTTAAAGAAACTTTTCCTGTTACACTTCTTTTGGTCTTTTTTTTCCAGGAGTACATTTTGTCTCTAACTGCTGCTCCAAGTGTATTTAAAAACCAAATGAAAAAGAGGAAAACAGATGGTGCCTTCTTCATAATTCTGTAGCTTTTTAAATGATGTCAAAGGTGTCAAGAAAGAATATAAAGCATGTTCTATATCTGTATAAAACATCCATTTTGGAGAATTTTCATAATGTTCCATTTTGAGCTTCTGATTTCCCAAGTGTTATACATCAGAAAGTTGGTTTATAGGTGTTAATCTGGATGACAATATTCTTTGTAACTAGTGAAGAACAGCAGAATTAATACATTTTGTAATTATATTCTTGAAACACATCCAAAGAAAAGAACATACTCTCTTCAATTTAAACAAGACTGAAAACAGTCCAAATATCAAAAATTGAAAGTTTGTGATTTTTTTATGTAAGTTGTTTTCTGATTAGGTAGTATCAGGTACATCTTTTGAAGCAATGCATTTATTACTTGTTTATACTCCATTATTTCTTTGACATGCATCACTTTGTGTGCTCTTGGTATGAAGGAGGAAGCCCCAACTCCAAGTGAATTGATTTACCTCAATTCTAAATTGTGGAATGAAGAAATTAAATCTGCCACATGATTTAAAATGACACAGAAAGAATGGCTATCCTCAAGAAATCAACCAATAACAAATGCTGGTGGGGCTGTGGCGAGAAAAGAACCCTTCTCTATTGTTGGGGGAGTGTAGAATGGGGCAAGATCAGTCTGGAGATTCCTCAGTAAGCTAGGGTAAGAGGCCATTTTAACCCAGCTATTTCTCTTCTGGGTATTTTTCCAGAAGAACTGAAAATATACCGCAGTGATATATGCACACCCATATTTATAGCAGCGCAATTTGTAATAGCTAAATTATGGAAGGAACCCAAATGCCCATCAATTGAGGAATGGATAAAAAAGCTGTGGTATTTTGATATAATGGAATATTACTCAGCTTTAAAGCAAGACAAACTCTAGGCTTTTATATATAAATGTATGCATCTGGAGACCATACTCATAAGTGAAATAAATCAGAGTCACACGGGTAAACATAGTATTTTCTCCCTAGTATAAGAAAATGAGTTAATAAAATCTAAAAGGTACAATAAATACTGTGGCAGGAAAAAAAAACTACTCAAAAGGAAAGAACAACTGGGATGAGGTAAAAGAGAAAAGAAAGGAAAATATGAATATATATATATATACATATATAATGCATATATACACAAAAAATAGCTAAGATAATTGTAGTACTAAATTCTTTTTTTTTTTCTTTTATTTTAGAGACATAAAAGTACAAAAACATATTGACAAACAGACACCAATTATCATAGAAAATAGTACAATCACAACTAATCTATAGACAAGGTGATATGGTCTCAACAGTAGTTGTTGTTTTATCCATTGATATCTTCGAATTGTAGATGTATGGACCCATATACAGACATGCAAATTTAGTCAGACAGTTGATC
>PVLD010026230.1:0-22481 GCA_004027595.1 Dinomys branickii | reverse complement strand
GGGTGGAACACTCTGTATACATCTACTAAGTCCATTTGTTCACACTTTTGGTTCAGGTCTGTTATTTCTTTGCTGAGTTTCTGTCCGGTTGACCTGTCTCTTTGCGTCAGAGGGGTGTTTAGGTCCCCTATTACAATAGTATTATTAGTTATTTCATTTTTTACGTCTGTCAAGATTTGACTTGTAAAGTTAGGTGCTCTATTGTTTGGTGCATAAATAGTTAGGATTGTTACCTCTTCCTCTTGTAGCTTTCCCCTAACTAGTATGTAGTGGCCTTCTTTATCTCTTTTGATTGTTTTTGCTTTGAAGTTTACATTGTTTGCAAACATAATAGCTGCCCCTCCTTTTTTCTGGGGGCCTGTTGCACGGAGAGTTGTTTTCCAACCTTTAACTTTCAACCTGTGGATTTCTTTTTGAGTAAAATGTGTTTCCTGTATACAGCATATTGTTGGATTGTGTTCCTTTTTTTCTTTTTTCTTTTTTTTTTTGCGGTACTGGGGATCGAAGTCAGGACCCTGCGCTTGCTAGGCAAGCGCTTATTCCACTGAGCTATATCTCCAGCCCCCAGATTGTGCTCCTTAATCCAGTCTTCCAATCTCTTCCTTTTGCCTTTTGAGTTGAGGCCATTTACATTAATGGTTATCATGGTTATATGTTGGCTTATTCTAGTCATGTTATTTACTTGAAGTTTTCCTTCTTTTGCTGACTGTTTAATTATTTGTTCTGTTTAGGGAGTTATTTCTATAGCTGTTCTTGGGATTGTGGTCTCTTTTTCTCTGTCTAGAATATCTTTTAGTGCTTTTTCCAATGCTGGTTTGGCACTCATGAAGTTCTTCAGTGGTTCTTTGTCGTGGAAATATTTTATTTCTCCATTGAATTTGAGGGATACTTTTGCAGGATACATCAGTCTGGGTTGGAAGTTGTTTTGTTTCAGAATCTGTAGTACCTCGCTCCAAGCTCTTCTTGATTTCATGGTTTCCCTTGAGAAATCTGCTGTGATTCTGATGGGCTTTCCTTTATAGGTGATCTGTTTCATTTCTCTAGCAGATTTTAATATTGGGTTCTTTTGCTGGATATCTGGGATCTTGACTATTATATGCCTGTGTGTGTTTTTCTTTGGGTTATGGATCATTGGGGTTCTATATGCCTCGCTTAACTGAACTTCAGTATCTTTTACCTTGTTTGGGAAATTTTCTGCTATTATTTCATCAAATATTCCTTTTACATCGTTTGTGAGATCTCCTGCTGTTTCACAAACTCCTATAATTCGATTATTGTTACGTTTTTCTTCACCTTGCAGCTGTTGGATTGACTTTTCTTTTGTCTTCAATGATATCATGAGATTCTTCCTTGCATGTTCATAAGCTGCCATGCTGTCTTCAAGTTCTGAAATTCTATCTTCGGTTTCATTTAAACGGTTTTTCATGCTTTCAGCGTTCGTTTTCAAATCCTGCCATTCTCTTTGGACCTGTTTCATTCTTGGTAATTTATTCCTAAAGTGCTCTTGTAACATTTCCATTTGTTTCCTATTTTCTTCTAGTCTTTTGTCTATATCTTCTCTATGTGCATGGAACATTTCTTCCATCATTGTTTTCAGCTTGTTTTTTGTCTGAGAATTCATTGTGGGTATGTGGCTTATTTCTGCTTTAAGCTCTTTCATGGCCTGTTGGAGTTGTTTCATTTCGGATGCAATCGTTTCATAACTTGCAGGTATGTGATTTCGTGGTTCCCCTGTATCCTCAGATTCAAAACTTGTTCTGGGTGAGGTTGAGTTTTGAGACTGCATTTTGTTCCTCTGTTTTCCCATTTTTGGGCATCAGATTCAAAATGTGGAGCTATAAATTCCCCAGGCAGTTCAGCAGGCAAAGGTCTGCTACAGAGGCTGCTCCAATGATTCCTTCTCTTTGGGAGAATGTCCCTTAAGCTGTCTGCTGAAATTTCCGCTTCTAGTTTCTACCCCAATCCCTGGCTGGGGCGTATAAACAGGTCGCCACCCCAGGCGTCTTGCAGCCAGGCCACTCAGGTGTTCCTCCCTTGGTGGAGTTCCTTCCCCCCTCACAAATCCCCTAGGGGCACCTAGCTAGCTCTTCCTACCTGGGAGATCCCGCAGTCCTTAAAGCTTCTTTGATGTCACTTGCTGGGCAGAGCTTCTTCCCGACTCAGGAAAAACCGGTTAGAGTGCCCACTCAAGTCCCCCTGGGATCCTGCAGGCAGAAATGCCGTTCAGATGTATCTCCGTGGATCGAGCTTTTTCCGTACTCAGAAATCCCGCTGATCGCAGCTGCTCCAGTTCGCGCAGCGCCGGCTGCGGGGGCGGGGCTCTGAGCGGGATCCCGGAACGCTGCCCAGATTGGCGCAATCTGTCCCAGTAGCTCGTTCTCTGAGTTTCCTCAGCTCCGCTGCCTCCAGCAAATCCTGGTTACAGCCGTCTCTGAGTTGATCGGGTTCAGGAGCTGGAGGCTTTCCTCCTGCCGCAATCGCTCTCTCGGCTGTACGCGATTTGAGCCGAGCTGCGACCGAAGCACCTCACCGATCTCTCAGGCGCCCAGCTCTCAGGATCCGCCCACTTCTCACCGCCCGGCTTGTCCAGCCGGCCCTTTAATGCTCTTGCTGCAGAGAGCTGCCCGATCAGTTGGAATTTTGCATCCAGGGACCGGGCACCTGTGCGCAAAGGATCGGTCTCTGGGAGAGATTCCCTCTGCCGCTCACCTGGTCGCTATCTTCCCGGAAGTTGCTAGGTATATTTTAATGTACTATTGCTGTCTGACATATAAGTGATTCAATAAATACAGATGCCCAGACAGCATAATTATTTTGCTATAAAAGAACCATGGACAAATGTCAAGAGGTAGGAAGTTGTCTTTGCCCAAAAGGAAGCAGGAATTTTTCCTTGAGCTCCTTGGAAATAACATGCCATACTTGATAGTTATGTGTTTTGTTTCCTGTGGGGCAGTGAATTCCAGATCCTGAGGAATGGCTTGGCCATACCCAGTGGTCTTAGAGTTGCGAGTGGTCCTGCTCACAATACCAACACTATGACTTAGGGTGTGAATGCTGAACTCTACATTATTGGTCAACCATGTAGACAGTCAGTCATACCTACATGGAGAAGCTCCAATGAAAACTCTAGACTGTAAAACTCAAACGGGCTTCCCTATGGGAATTCTCCATATACATTTTCATCCACAAATTCCAGATACTGACCATTCCTTGTCCCATGCTGAGAGGACCCTGGAGTCTCCATTTTTAGAGTTCACTTTGGCTCCACCCTATGCATCTCTTCCCTTGGCTAATTCCAATCTGAATCCTTCCCACGCAGTAAACCATAGCTAGCGGTATAATACCATTCAATGAATTGTGTGAGTCTCCTTAGTGAATTATTGAACTCTGAGTAGTTTGGGGAAACTCCTACCCAAATGGCAGTGTCACAGTGAGGGAGACCTTGCATTTAAGCTCCAAATTTTATAGGTCTGAGCACTGACTCCGGTGATGTTTGTTTGTTTTTGAATTTGCATAGGGATCATTTGTAATATTTATTTGTGCATTCTTAAGGTTTCTTAGTTTACTATATTTTATCAACTACATTTTTGAGAATTACAATGTTAGAATTTTAAGTCATCAAGGTAAAGCGAAGCTAATAGGGAGGTTTTACCTTCTCACATTAGCACCTGCACACCTGTTTTATTTTTTAGCCAAAGCTTTTTGCCACCCTTTACTTGGAGAGTCTCCAGAAAGACTTGTTTTGAAGTTGTACTCAGAAAAA
This sequence comes from Dinomys branickii, assembly GCA_004027595.1. Taxonomy (NCBI): domain Eukaryota; kingdom Metazoa; phylum Chordata; class Mammalia; order Rodentia; family Dinomyidae; genus Dinomys; species Dinomys branickii. The sequence goes on along the minus strand of PVLD010026230.1, from coordinate 18,718 downwards.
GAAATTCTTCAGCAAGAATGTGGAAATTTTATTAAGTTCTTTGGTACTATTTTTAATTATGACTGTAGAAAGATTCTTAGCAATAGACTCAATTAAGAGGAACATTTCCTACCTTCTTTTCCTTGATGGATAACCTTAAAAAGGTTAGTGAAGATAGCAACAAAAATGTCTTCATTTTTATTATTTGGAAATTTCCAATTTTTATTATTTATTTAGAACAGTAAATATCCATAGTTACTGAACAGGTGTCATAAAAATATTTATTTCCCTAACACAGTAATGAAAAGAGACCCATTTAATATCTATATGCCCTTTGCTTTTTGGAGTATTCTACGTTGACCTAGTTTTGTATGATTTTTTTTTTCTCCAGAGAACAGATATATTTTGAGGTCTGAGTTCAAGAATCATTTCTCTGGCCAGTGTAATGGGTTTCTAAGAGAACTGCTTATGATCCACAAATGCCACACCTGCTTTTCTTTCCCACATCCTTCCACCGACAAACCTTGATCCAAAAACCACTTGTGTGCACGTTGTTGGGGAGGTGCCTGATGGTTTGATACCTGTTTCTCCCTTTTAGTTACCTAAAGATTCTGATCACCTGAGTCATTATGTTTTGTGGCCTGTTTGTGACCCTTTGAAATAGTGTAGAGTTCTAGAAACTTAATGGCATTTCTAAAACTTTCTTATCTTTAGTATGCACAGTAAAATGATTTTCTAGCAAGCCAGAGAGTCCAGGAAACAATAGGATCCATTAATTATGGTACTACTCCAGAGAAGTAAAGATGAAACCAGCAACAAATAGCCATAATAGCAAGAAATCAGAAGGTACAGACCGTAGCACTAAAACGCTGGAATGAGGTATTAGATTCTACTGAGCGCTAGTGACATAAAACACCGTTTAATTGTTAGACTGTGGGACTCAGCTAGGCAGGTAAGCCCTGCAGGCCTCTAGGCTTCTTTCCAACTCTGCACCTGAGGAAGCTGAAAAGCTTTTATTTTAATAGCTCAGTAAATGATAGTTATCTGGTATCTTAGGCTCACAGGAGAGAGTTGCTATGGCGCTAAAAAGAATTATAACGGCACCCAGAGGAGTTTGGGGCTTAGACAGTGATACTCAAGGAGCTGGGTAGGAGTCTGCCCTACAGGGATGGGCTTAAGAGTGAAGCCTTTAAATAAAGACCCAGATGAAATCAGATCTGACCAGGTACAGCTAAACCTAAGAAGTTTGAGCCCTCTGATTGTGTAGCACATTCTTTGACCTCAGCTCACTAGAAAGTTCACTGTTTCTTTATTGATTCATAGCTGTGTTCTGTATCTCTCAGTCGAAATTCCAATTTGAACTCCTATTTTCAGACAGGGAAAATAACTACAGTATATACCACATGCTTTTTGTGTACACATCTAAAAAATCCAGGCTACAGTTAAGGCAAAGCCATTATGACTACATATTTATTTTTAAAGCTTATTTTCTTTTAGAAATATATGAGATGAGATGTAAAAATTAAGGTAGACATGTCAGAAGGAAATATTTCCCTTTTATTTATATGAGAAGTTAAGGTAGAAACATGATTTGCTGGATATATACACACACACACACACACACATATCCAATTTATAGATATGAACTAATTGCTAGATAATTGTGAATGGGCATTTATAGGGTCATAAAGAAGTAGATATATAACTGTTAGAACATAGAAATATCATACAGTGGAAGTGGGAGAAATTTAGGAAAAATTAACTCAATTACTATATCTATATCTATAATAGCACTCTCTGGATTCTACCTAATGCAGAATAGGCAAAATAAGAGGTCATATCAGTCTCAGAAATGTACTTTAATGGGAAAGATGCAAAAAGCAAGGCAGGGGAAGAGGAAAAAGGCAACGAGGTAGATGCATTTGGACTCCAGGACCCCTGTCCTGGGTGGCAGGTCCAGTTGGCCCCCTTTCCAGAAGCTAACAGTCACCAGGGAGAGGCAGAGTGGGAGTGCTAATATAATTTTGGCATCATGTACTACTTTTTAATATCAGGTATTTTGCACAAAAGTACATGCCAGTGAATTTGGTCAGAACAGCAGCTTTATAAGGGGCGAGTTTTGGGGATTTAGAACGTTGCTAAAATTCATTTGACCAGTGCTTGCTTGATTCGGATCTGGGTATATCCAGTGCTCAGAGGTATTGATGCCCTCTTCACTATTGCCATAGATGATGGCCCGCAATTTACTGGAATTGCATTATGGGTACAAAATAGACTGAAATCCATCAATGTAAATTAGAACCGTCCAGTAGAAGAGAAAAGGGAATTGATTTTTGAGGGAAATTCGCAGGTCTGGGAGAAGATCTGTAGAAGAGACCACATGAAATTGTGCTTTGGAATCCGGTGGTTGGGTTTGCTTATTCCTCCTGTCAGAGCTCAGGGTTGGCTTTGAGAATAAGGGAAGGGATTAGATTGCAGGCGGCTATTAATGGTGCTGACCTTGGATGTGTGCCTGTAAAGGTAGAAAAGCAGTTAGGGCTCGGTGTCTGTCAGCTGCAGAAGGACAATCCTGTTGTAATAGTCACTTAGATGAAGGGCGAAATGATTAGCTAAGACAAAGTGGAAGTTGCTATGGACCACACTTTCAAGTCCTCTGTTCCATAGAGTGATTAGTTCATAGATTAGCAGATCACCTATTTGTGTATAGATAGTTACCAGCAGTATATCAATTCTGAGTCCTCTGCATGCTAGGATTTATGACCACAGCTAAACAAGCCACTACATCTGAGTGGCTATATTGCTGATATAATGCTCTTGAGATAATATTTTTTAGGCAAAAACTTACCCTGTGATTTGTTTTCCTTGCCTCCTTTTTTATTAAATTGGTCAATAAACTTGCAATGAATTCTGAAGCATGTGCTAAGAGTTTTGAGAAAGTTTGGAATTACTCAGATGGAAAAATCCATTAAGTTGCCTTTTAATTTCATAAAGGCAAAGAAAATCCAACATCCTATAGCAGATGACCACTTAAAAATGTTTGTTTCATGGAGCATTTATATACACTCTTGTCTCAACCCCACAGTAAATAATAGTATTTTTATTTCTTTATGAAAACTTTCATAAAATAAGTTTTTGGGGGCCATTTTAGTAGACAGAGCTCTGTAGGAAGAGTTTAAGGGGTTCTGGGTGGAGGATGAAGCACTTTTTCTTGCACTTAAGGTGTTAGAGAAAAAGCCGTGCACAAATGGTCACTGGGATATGTTCTCATGATCAATTTATCCCCCTTCGTTCAATAAATCCTACCACGTCCTCAAGGGAAAGGAGGAAGTAGCAAACTGACTTCTGTTGATGAGAGTCATCCTCTCATCCGTCCAGGGGGCTTGGTCTTAAACTCTAACGGACTGTTGTTCCCACAGACAGGACATCTGACCATCAGACCGAGTGGTCACATCTATGGAATGATAAAACATAACCCCACAGAGGGTGGGCACTCACGCAGGTGTAACAAGGAACGATGAGGGTGAGGACACAGTGCTCAGCACCTTCAGAACCCAGACAAACCGGAAAAGACCCTCCGCATCTTTTACTTTCTCCCTTGACTCCTGCCTTTTTGTTAAAAATCAGCTAAGGCTGTCCATAAATTTAAATGAAATTGGAAAGACTTTAGGAGACGAGGACAACCATGGAAATTGTTTAAAATACTTTACAGAAGTTTAAAAAAGGATTGTAATTATAATTATGCAAATTTATCTTAGTTTTATTTCACATTTACATGCTATGCATTTTGGAAAAAGAGTGACAAATTTTCCGCAACGCAGGTCAGAGTTGAAGCACAGTGCTTTCCTGGAACTTGTGCCTCTTTCTATCATAACAGATTGTCTCAGTGCTACCTTTTCTCAAGAAAACCTTGTCACATTAGGTAAAATGTGTGTGCCAGGTACTGTGCTGTTTTGCGTTTAACAAACCTTCATTCATTCAGTAACATACAGTGAGAAGAATGTGGGAATACATACCAGTATTCCCATTTTACAGGCTAAAAAATGAAGCTGAGAGAAGATAAAGTTCAGGGTGGCGAATAAGAAACAGAACATCTAAACAAAGAGTGTGAGCTTGTACTTTGACCCTCAACTGGCCTCACATTGAGTTCCACAAACTCCTTCCTCCTCTGCCCTCTGCTTGAATTTCTTTTTTTCCCCAAACATTTTGCATCCTGCCTTATAGTAATCCATGTGCACCGCTCTGAAAGCACCAATTGTACCTCAAGTATGTTTTTAACTTCTCTACTGTCATTCACATGTCATTCATTCAAAATTTGATGAATGAATATTGAAGGATTTCATTTTCTGTGGAAAGTTTCAGAGGAAAGGAAACTGTAAGAAGAAAATCACATCCAAAGTAAAAGGCAATTTTTCAAAATGCCAAATAGTAAAATAACTTTGATTCAGTTTATTGTTCATAGAAGACACAATTTCCTGGAAAGAAGATCATCAAATTTGACCAAATCATCAAAACAATATGGATATTTCAGCTCTGAAAGCAGAAATAATAATGGTAATTCTAACTGCTTAGATATTAGGAAATAGAAATTGCTTTTATTATACAGCACAGTATTTTAATGGAATGATTCAAATTATGAAAATCTTGAAACTGTTAAATTTTCTTTGTGATACAAATGGAAATATTAAAAGGGATCAAAATGGAGATTATTTCTAAAGCCCTGGATATTCTTGATAGATGTTGTTATCTTGGGAAACTCAGTCCACATATTATTATAAAGAAAATAGGCAAATGATATTAATCTTTTTATGTCATATATATGTAGGCATGTACATATGTTTCTATCCACTCATGTATGCACAGGCAATTTTTATAAAAAAACTAAAAATTCAAACAGCTTAGATGAATTAAAATTGCCTGCAAATAGAACATATGTAGCAACTGCTAGAATCTAAATGAGATATTGATATTAATGGTGAGTTGTGCAAATGCCAACTTTCAGGTTCGGACAAAGTCTCATTACTGTGTAAGATGTTTCATTGTTAAAAGTGATATGAAGGGCGCACAATGATCCTAAAATTCTCTTAACTTCTTATGAATGTTAAATTATTGCCAAATCAAAGGTGAAAGGCAAAAAGAATTATGTATGAATCCACTACTCAGAGGAAAAATTTGGTAACAATTTTGAACTCCCTTCCAGTAATCAGATAATTTCTCAGAAGCTTTATGGGAACCATATAAATTTGAAGAGAGTTTTGGTGTGTCTTATATCTCTGATTTATTTATGCTATGATTTTTATTTCTTTATTAGTACATTTTTGAGTATGTCATGAGTACATTTCCAGTAGGGAGTAGGAACATGTAATAACATATTTCAATTCCCCTCTTCCCCCTCCCTCTACCCCTTTCATTTTTCCAGCATCAGATTCATTTATTTATAAGACCTTATAAAGTTAATTATCATATATAAAGATAAAGAACCAGACTAGTAGGCTAAAGAAAATATGTAAGATAATTACACTGTCAAAGTTCACTTTTAGGTACATTTTCCGTGCTGGATTACTATATATATATATATATAGAGAGAGAGAGAGAGAGAGAGAGAGAGAGAGAGAGAGAGAGAGAGAGAAGAGGACCATGCAATAGTTAAGATTGTGTATCTTTTATTTTATTTCACTTAACACTATGGTCTCAAGGTGCACCCATTTTCCTACAGATAACTCAAGTTATCCTTCTTTATGGCAGACTGGTACTCCACTGTGCATAAATGCCACATCTTTTAGCTATAAAATGTTGTTTTCAAATGGTTACAACTTACAGTGATTGTAAAAGTAAGAGAAGAAGCAAAGGGAGAAGCACGCTAATAAAATATTCTCTCTTTTCACCTCATTCCTCCCCACGTTTACATTTTTCTGGCCCATGTTACATCTTCTATATTGCCTGTCCCTTAACATATTAATGTAGCTATTAGTGCTTCTAATTGCCTTTAGTTTTCATTCCAAACATATTTTGTGCAGCATGTCTGAATGTCTTCATAGTTACTCTTACCAGTGAGTTTAAAACCTTCTAGTATTTTGTTTTTACTCAGTATCTACTTCTTTCAGTATGAAGAACTTCCTCTAGCATTTGTTGGAAAACACGTCTGGGTGAGAAATAGTGGTGCCTCGGTTCATAAACTCAATTCATCCCATGACTCTAGGGAAGATGGTCATGACTGTGTTGGTCACCTGATGGGGAATGGAAGCAAAATTTTACTGAACACTTCTGTTTGAAGACTGAATTGTTCACGAACAGAAGTGCTTGTGAACCAAGATATTGCAGTACTCTTTCAGCTATTGTTTGTGTGGAAAAATCTCTAACCTTTCATTTTTAAAGGACAAGTTTGGCGGGTGCAGCACTCTTGTTTGACCTCTTTCCCCCTTTGGCTCTGTGAGAATCTCATTTCACTTTCCTGTCTGTAAGACTTCTGCTGCTCTTTGCTGTTGCTCTTTCTCTTTCGCTTTTGATAGCTTGATTAGAACATTTTTGGGGGTTGATATAGTTGTGTTAAATCTGATTAGTGACATTTGATCTCCTTGTACCTGGATATCCATGCACGTCTCTAGCTTTGGAAAGTTTTCTGGTACCTTGTCTTTGGGTAAGCTTTCCACGTTTTGGGAGTCTTGCTTGAACCTTAATCACTCATATATTTGCTCTTTTAATGCCATTTCAACTTTGCCATAGGCATTCTTCATTCTTTTTTTTTTTCTTTGTTCTCTTCTCTGTAATTTCAAATAGGTTGTCTCCCAGTACATAATTCTCTCTTCTGTTTGGCCTATTTTGCTATCAATTCCTTCTACTGTGTTTCAAATTTCACTTAGTATACTTTTTAGCTCAGAGATTTCTGTTTTATTTTTCAAAATTTACTTACATTTCTCTGTTAAGTTTTCCTCTTAAAGTTTTCTCTTTTCTTTATGGTCTCTTTAGCTTCCCTGAATTTCTTTAAAACTACCTTTTGTCTTCTCAGTCTAAGAGTCTGTCCACGCCAGTTACCCCGTGGTCACTTTTTGGCACATTGTCTTGGCCACCAGGTGGCTGGAAAGCACTTCGGCTCGGTCTGTGTTCTCTTCCAGGCAACAAAGGATTAGATAACAGTTTTAGTCAATGCAATCTGACCTTTTGCCTGTTTTTTTTTTTTTTTCAGAAATTTCTCTGAGCCTGTAGTTATTCTTTCTATTTCAACAAAGATGACACTCAAAACCCAGATTTGCTGTGAGTCCATTGTTGATATGTTGTCACTTTTTTACACTGGAGGGGAGTCCAAACCTAGGTTTGAAACAAGAAGCATGAAACAAGAATTACTTAGAAAGGATACTTCACTCTCAACTCTACAGCAGAGGGAGTGGTGTTGCTGCTGACCCTCTCCTCCTGCCTCTGTCAATGCATCTTTTCTTATTGTTCTAAACTCAGGCACAATGCTCTCTGCCTTGCTTTCCTTATCTCTTGTGAAACTAGTTTGGTACCCAGATAGCCGCTTAGCCTGCTGCGTCTGTGGGGAGAGAATTGCCAGAGTAACTTATTCAGCTGCTGTCTTGCTTCACCTCTTTATTTTTCCCATAGATTCTTAGGATAAATGCCTCCAGATGGAAACTTGGAACCCAAGGTAAATATACCCTGTATTGCTTGAACATGTATTATATCCATATATCCTAAGAAGGGCATTCTAGTGTTACTGCTCCAATCCTTGGAGGGTAACTATCTTTCTGCATAGAAGGATGATAAGAGGCATTCATTACCTTGAAAATAACAATCACTAGTCATGAAGGCAACTGGATTCCGGGCATTTGGTTTGCCAGGGTTTGCAAAGAAACATCAGCTCCTAAAAAGGCACCAAATTGAGCACTGATTTCAGATATGAAATGGAAGTCAGGGGTGGGAAATCTAATTAACTGGAGATCAGAGGCCCTATGCCTATTTTTGTACTCATTATAAGTCTCCTTGATTGAATTTTTAAGTCATATGGCTTAATGTGTACATAATAGATATTTCCTGCATGTATAGAATGAAGACTTGCACTCCCTGCACATTTATTAGAATAAACAAGGTATACATATTTTGGTGAAGTACGAAAGCAACAGTCAGAAGTTATCCAGTTGTTCTGCCAGAAATGAGTGAGAAAACTTTGTCGGTTGAATATAATCCAATTTTCTTTTGTAAATCTCATTATTGTGTATTCTCTTGATAAATCTAAAAGTTTCAGCACATCTTTTTCATTATCAGAGTAGTTTATGTTACATAGTATCACAACATACTTTTCTTTCATGTGATCGAACTTGGAGGCTTTTTTTAATCATCTAGCTGTTTTTGTCCCCAAGAGATTTGAGATGTTTTTGTCCTATTGGTAATGCAACATTATTGAAGATACTGCTGCTAACTATGAAACACTTAAGCAGATGTTCTTTGAAACTTGTTTCTGCTCTGGCATACAAAAGGCATTTCCCCTCAAAGAAAACAAAGAGAAGGAGATGTAAAGTAAAATTACATTTTCTTAGGAAATTGCAATTTCTATGTAAAACTAAGCCAAAAATTAGCTATATATGTTGGCAACTTAATATTTTTTAAAATATATAATTTACATGTCAATAATTATTAAAGGTTGCAGTAAATTTGCAAAATATGCATACACTACTGAAAATTTAAAAAAACAATAATTGACTAATTATTACACAGTCTAAAAGCTTGTGGGCTCTTTATAACAAATAAATAGCTACTTTAAAGTATCACAGTAAAATTGGAAACATGTTTAGGTAGGCACTCAGTGACATAAATGTGTTGGTTTTCATGCTCTGAATTATAGCTACAAATTAACTGTCTGGGAAGGTGGACAAGATTAAGTGAAATAATTTATCTTTTTCCTGTGTGCTTTATGCATTCAAGTTGAGGCTACTTCTTTGCAGTCCCCCAAACACGATGACAATGAATACACGGAGGCACTGTGGTGGTTAGGACAAAGTGTCAAGTTGATTGTCTTTGGATCCAACCCAGGGAGTGGTGGAGAATACTTTTCAATGTGGCCAGTGGGGAATGGAGGGGTGCTCTTTGAGTCTAGGTCTAAGCCATGGCCAATTCCTCTCTGGTGTTTTCACCAAGCTCTGGCTCTGGCCACCATAAGGTGAGCAGTTTTGCTCTACCATGCTCTCTCACCATAATGTTATTCCTTGGAGCCCACTGACCATGGACTAAATCCCCTGACTCTGAGCCAAATTAAACCTCTCTTCTCTTAAACTGTGATTCTCAGGTATTGTATCCCAGAATAGGAAAGCTGACTAATACAAACACACAAAGATTTGTATGACAATGTTTACAGTACCTTTATTCACCATAGGCAAAAACTGTCTAGATGTCCATGGAAAGAAAAATGGTTATTTCTTTACTATTTGTTTTTGTTACTTTTTCATTGCTGAGACACAATACCCAACACCCACAACTCTGGGGAGGACAGGTTTATTTTGAGTCACACTTATAGAGGTTGTAGTCTATAGTCAACAGGTTCCAAAGCAGGATCGCATAGCGGAGGACAAATAGCTTATGACGTGACAGACAGGAAGCAGAGAGGTCAAGAGAGAGGTAACTCCAGGTCACATTGCAGAGTCTTTCCTCTCACCAGGCTTCACCTCCCCACCTCACCTTGAGCCATAAAGCCATCTGGGGACTATCCCAGTGATAAGCATCCCATCTCCCTGATACGGTCACCTCCCAAAGCCCCTCTGATGGGCGTGGGAGCCTGGGAGGGGGCGTCTAGCTATAAATCATAACACCACTGGAATACCAGCCATGCAGTTGTATCAGGAAAAAGCAACAGACGCTGCGTTTCTTCACTACGGACCACTATGAATAAGGGAGGTCTGCAGCTGAGGGAGGCATCATCCATGTTAATATTCAGTCTCAACAATTAGACGGTGTCTACCTGAAAGCCCTTTCTTCGAAATGCCAACAATCCAGTTTTTAAAAATGTGTTGTAAAGACTACAAATAGCACTTAAAGAGTTGTGGTGATTTTTAAAAATTCTACTGAAAACAGAACATTTTTGCCTTTTGTTGAGTAATTTAGCTTACGTTCCTCTAGTGTGAAAGCCCTCCAAAATCCAACCTCCCAAGTTACTGTTAGCTCCCATGTTTGTAGATTATTTGGACAACTGGGTCCAATGTATCTTAACTAAAACACTTATAAAATTCAGACCATAAATTCGACTTTCAGTTTCTAAATGAATTTTGACTCAGGCATTTAACCTACCTGTGAATTTTATAATGCTATCCCATTAAAAGGGGAGAATATAAACTGCTGGAAAGATGATCACTGCTTCCTCAGATACACATGATGGTGTGCTTAAAGATTTTATTTTCCTCGGAAACTACTACTACTTATAAAGCTCATCCATCATATGTAATGAGAGCTGTCAAGAATATTTAGTGAGAAGTAGCTGCTTGATATGCTAATGGGAGCTCCTTAGTGAATTCATTTTGTTCTCCTTGACATTAATGGTTTTCATAATCTAATGAGTGATGTGTGCTATAGAAGTAAGGCCACAGGGAGAGATCACATAAAGTTAAAGTAAGGAAGGTCTTTATCAGTACTTGCATTCATTTACCAGAATGCACTATACATATAAATCCATATTTACCTTGGCTTTTATTGATTTCTGTCTTAAGGTATCATTTGGTATTAGGGGCTCTTATTGCCAGTTTGTCTCCTCTAAAAATGCTATTGTGAGGGATTTTCTCTTTGTCTGGTTAATAGAAGTGCTAGAAAAGGCTCATTTCTTACACTCTCATTGGGAGATGGAAACGTTGAGTCCTTAAGGTACTACTGATTTGGGAAGTGCATATTTGGAAGCTCACGAGTACTGCTGGGATCGGTGATGATCTAATTGGTGAAATCAGGAGCGCCATTCCGAGCCCCCACTCTTAGAGCTATGTGTCTGATTAATTTATATGAACTTCTTTTACTGCATGGCTTTAAAAATAGGATGAATGCACGTCTGTCAGGGGCAGTTAGGTAGGGTGCTGGCCAAGAGTGGAGATGTAAATGACCTCTCAAGGTTTCTGCAGCCTCACAATTTTATGGATCTGTTGTAATCAAAGTGGAGTTGCCCAAATCAGTGGTTCTGAAAGGGCATTAAGTGCTTACAAGGTTATAAGTATAAACAAATCAAGGAAGTGTTTTTTTTTTTAACATTCCTCAGCAGGTTTCAATGTCAGTCTTAAGCAGATATTTAAGAGAAATACTATAATTCACCTAACCGTCAATGTGACACCCATTTTAGGTTTATGTAATGACCACCCACATTCACATATATTGTAAACTCTAACGTCAATGAACTTTTAGTTAATGAAACATTGACTCATTTGAAATATTTATTTGTTCATCTGGTTTGTATGAGGTGTATGATTGTGGAAAGAATGTATGCTTTTGAAAAGCTTAGATGTAAGAGATGTTTCAATTCTTAGTCTGAAGAAGAAAAAGGAAAAATTTCAAGCAGAGAAAACATAACATCTAATTCAATATTCAAGCTTTTAAAGGAAATAAATAAATTCACTGGCAGCAAAGTGTTAGGAAATTTCCTGAAATATGGTATATTTTACGGCCAATCATTTTTTTTTAGCTATATCTACAATGGGTTTTATGTAGCTGACTAGCAGTTTTGGAGTGGGGAAGTGTGTGGTAACTGATAAGACTGTAGTCTCTTTCTGAGTCCTCTGGCTGCAAGCTGCCTACGTGGGTTTGGCTGGGTGAGTCAGAGGGGCCAGGCACACTGAAACATGTAAGCGGGTTCCCAGCCAGCTTCTGTTGGTCAGAGCCAGGGTGTAGCAGTTGTGTGTCCCTGGGGTGTCTATGCTCTGAAATGAGATTCCTGAGCTTGAAATGGGTAAAGATGGCATCCTGTCAAAGAGCAAATGTGAGAGTTTTAAAATGTGTAAGATCTTAGAATGTGATCTGACACATTAGTGCTCAAAGCCTATTGGCTATTTTTTATTCATTTAACAAATATCCGTTATATGCTTTCCAGGTCCAGGGCCCCTAAGGTAAACATGAAATCCCTAATCTTATGGAATTCACATCCTCCCGACTTTAGAACATTTATTACTCTTAAATCACATGATAGGATATGAAGAAAGTATTCAATAGCTATTTATTGGCTAAGTTAATGAATGATGAATATATGTATGCATGGATGTGTGAATAAGTAAACGAATAAGTTAATTAATATTTACATATGTGAATTTCCATATGAATTTCAATATAAATTTATTAATTTCTGCAAAATGTGAACTCTGATTTTCATATGAATTGTACTGAATATTTACGACTGGTACCTTAATACTATTAATTATTCCAAATCAAACAAGGAACTTATTTCTGCTTTAAAGATTTTCTTCATGTCTTTCACCAATATTTTGTAGTTTTAGAGTACAAGCCTTACAATTTTTGCTCAACTCATTCTTAATTATTTTAATAATTTCTATGCTGTTATGAAAATACATTTTTCTTAGTTTGATTTTTGAGTTATTAGTATAATAATGGAGCAGACTTTTGTATACTTTGTGTATACCTTATATGCACTATATATCTGGCACTCTCATTTCATAATTCTGATGTATGTGAATTACTGAAGATTTTTTCATCTAAGAGAATGTATAGGGATAGCTTCAATTGGATCTTTCCCAATTGTATTCTTTTTATTTTTCATTAATTTAGAAATGCAAACAGTGCCAAACTCCTGAGGCATAACACAGTCAGCCAGCAGCATGTAATGGCTGATCACGCCAGCTTCTTCTACTAAAGAAAGGCGAAGAGTAAGAGACAGCAGTCTTCCTCTATCTGCTGCTTCACGGCCTGTGGTGAAGCCATGCTCCAGGAGTGAGAAATCGGAAGCAACAATTCATAAGCACTATGCTGCCTGCTGTGCATGCTATTCTGTTTCTTCTCTCTGAGGAGGTGACTCCTTCCTTTCTCAGATCTGTTCTGCATTATTCCTTATTTTACCTAACAATGGCCCTAGAAGGGTGCTGGCAGGTTCATTATGCCAGGGAGAGGTCATAATGGGCTTCCTGCCAGTGAAAGGGAGAAAATGTTCTATTTCAGGAAAGAAAAAATTACCCAGTAAGATTGCTAAGATCTACAGTACGAAAAGATCTCATGTCCGTGAAGTTGTGAAGGACATTCGAAATTTGTGCTAGCTTCCCATTACACTGCTAATGTGATGGCCACGCTGCATGGTAAGTGCTTGGGTAATATGAAAAAGTAATTTGATTATAGGTGCAGGGATTACCCAATTTTAAGCATCTAATAGGACTCTTGCAGCATATTCCCTGTGGCAAAGGTGAGAGCTACGGTGTCTGCGGTGTGAGCGGGGGACAGGCTAGTTTAATGGGGCTCTTTCACCTCATGGTACCCAGCTGCCTGATGACCTGGTCTTGAGAACGTCGGAGGTATGTCAGAGTCTGGTCTGTCATCATTGACTAAGGGCTCACAAGACAAGGAATGTGTGAGCAGGTTTGATTACTACTGTTTAGACCTTAGCCAGCCTATCAACAGATTTAATTAGTGTTTCCATTTTCAATAAGAAATGCCAGCTCATGCAAGACAAGCAAGTCCGTTTTTCAAATCAAAATTCTGAACCAATATATCAATTCTATAAAATTGAGTTATTAAATACCACATTGCTCTCTTCACTTCACCTACGAATTATGTAGTTCAGTTGGGAAAGTGATTAAGTTTACTTGATGTGACTCACTTTTCACAAATCCATCTGGCTCATTATTCATCTTTCCATTATATTTCTGTCATTTGTTTAGTGTCTCATGAATGATGCTACAAAAGATTGGAACTTAGTTATAGGCACTTTAGTAGGAAGTTCATATTGAACTGCTTCCACTAACTATAATTTTCCTGATTGACATGCTTACAGAGGGACACATGGCATATCACATAGGAAAATTACACTGTGTTGTTTCTTAAACACTGGAAAATATTTAGAAATCATCATTTTGTAAATATTCTTCTCTAGTTATGTGTGTATTCATTATTATTATGCTGATATTTACAGAGGATGAAGTGGCAAAGGTACCTTGTTTTTACCAGTGAGTATGTGTCACACATGAATTAGTTAAGTTTCTTTCCTATTCTGGTTTGGCAAAACAAATCATGAAAGTGGGTTATTGAGTGAGTATTATCTGGCAAGAACTGGGAGACCTACAAACATATACAATGTTTACATTATGACTTTGAGCAACTTAAATTATCCATTTATTCTTCAAAAATATTTAGCATGTTTTGTTTTAATTTAATGAATGGGTTCTCTTATAGTATCCTGATAGTCACCATTGATTATTATTATTATAATACTATACTCTTAATGAGAACAAAATTTACTATTCAGAGCATATCAATATATTTTACTAGTAAGCTTTTTGTTATGAACAGCAGGTAGAACGATACAGCGAACTTTCATGTATCCATCGCTGAGCTTCTACTCTGTCATCTTTGGTCCACGTGTGCTCGCTCATTTCCTCCTCTCTAGATTATTTTAAAGCAATTCCCACACCTCAGCTTAATTTATTAATAAATGTTTAAATATTTAAACCTGAAAGCTAAATTCTTTGTAACAATAATCATACTATCGCAGAACTTTAATTACAATTTCTTCATGTGTTCAAGTATATAATGTCAACACATTTTCAATTTTCTCCTGTGTGTATCATCTTTTATGGGGTAGATGCTTACCTAAGGATGCAAATAAAGCCTAAGTTTGATTCGCTTCTATGTTATCTGTCCATTTTCATCTATACATTTCCATTTTGCCTCACTTTCTCCTAGGGAATTATTTGTTGAAATGACTAGGTCATATGATCTACAGTGTTTCCTATAGTCTAGAGTTTACTGATACTCAGTCAATTGATTAATGCTATGAGTAAAAAGTTCAGTTTTATTTTGAACATTTACTATATATTGGTAGTTGATAGTATTAGCAAGAATCCTTCTTTTTGGCTCTCTTTGAGAACGGGGAGGGAGACGGGGAGGAGTAGAGAGAAGTGGAGAGAGGGAGGGGAGAAGGGACGGAGAGAGAGGTGGATATCCACATGAACTTGGGTCCTCTGTCATGCATGTGTACTGTCAGGGAGAGCCCTAGCGGTCATGCAGAAATGCTGTGCTGCAGATCTCTTTCTCATTCACTGGGCCAGGTGGACGCTGTTTTGCTTCTTGCTTCACTCACTCGGGCAGATGGAGTGACTGACTTTCCACCCCATCACAGGCACTGAGCTCTCCCATGCTTGCTGCTTCTTCTACTGCCTCCCTCGAACATCTTTGTGACGCGCTAGCCGTGAGCTGCTGCTCACCACTGTGGCTCTGAATCATCTCTTCAATACCCGGAGACACCATAGTTCTCCTTTGAGTTTTATACTAAAAATGCCATGTTATAGGTACTATTTACAGATTTGAGAGTGAGCTTTGTCTGCATCAGCTCAGTTGTCATATTCTCTAGAAGTTTTCTCAACATATTTTGTGTACATAATATCATTCATAAGATTCAATATTTTTAAATGTGTGAACATATGATAATATAAACATCAATATCATTTAAAAATATAAATATCATTTAAAAAATTCTTCTTTGTTCCTATATGATTCTTACTAATTTGAAGCAACTGTGACTCAGTCTATTTAACATCATGTACGATGATTTACTTTGTTTTCTATGGAATTCTATGGATGTGCTCGCTTTTCTTTGCTGTTGATATCATGCGTGGAAAGTCAGCTTCGAGAAGGAGAGGTGGATTTTGGCTCATCGTTCCAGAGATTTCTGTCCAGGAGCAGCCACCTCCATTGTTATGGCCCTGAGGTGCAGTGAGCATCTTGGTGGGGAAGTGTGGTGAGCAGAGATGCTGAGCTCCCAGCAAGGTGGAAGTGGCCAGGAAGGGGTCAGTGGCAAGATGGCCCCATCAAGGATCTGCCCCCGTGGCCAACTTTCTGGAGGAGGACTCAGCTATTAACTACGAACAGATGGACCCACTGATGAAGTTACAGCCTTTGGATCCAGCCACTTCCCAAATCCCACTGAGCGGCGACAAGTCTTCAAGACCAGGAACATCGTAGGAGGACATTTTGAAACCCATCCATAGCAATGAATATAAATGATTGAATATAAATTATTAAAGTGTACACATTCATAATCAAAAGTGGAGAGGTGAGGCCTGTGTCCTCGTGTGACCATATTTAAAGCAGGCCTTCTTACATGCTAATTTCTTAGGGCTAATCTGAATGTAAATGATTGATCCATGAGCTGAATTAAATAATTTGCGATTTTTAATTTCTACAGTATTAAACCCTAATTTCAAATTTAAATTCTATGAAATTTGTAAAGTGCCTTTTCGTGATGACTCGCTGTGTCCTGTACCTTCTCATCCCCAAGCCCGCCCAGTTTTGATAAAGGTGCTGGACTTTGGCTCATGGCAGGCCCGCCCTGCAGGGGCTGCTGATTCCTTACCCCACCTGCTGACTCATTTCTGTGGTTTGACTTTTGAACTTCCTAAATTTCTGAAAGGATAGGCTCCAGAGGAATCATTTACGTTGAAACTGAATATTTATTATAGCAGGCAACTAATTTTTAAAGTTCAATAGCTCTCTAGTGACACTCAGGGATATAACTACCCCTAAGTTATTACTTTGTAATAAATATGGAAATGAATGCTCTTATATCTTCTGCTTCTTACTTGACAAGGAAGAATACTTTAGATGTCTCTACATCATCAATATCTAAGATAAAATCAGGTAGATGTTCTGTTTCATAGACCTTTCTGTGGAACCTTAGATGCATATTCAGTAATTCTTGTAATGACAAGCCCGCTAGAAGCAAAAAAAGATGAAGTCTTTTTTCTTCATCATTTATAAAAACGCACATCATGTTACCATATTAAGACACACACCTATGTCAGGCTACACCACAACCTGTTGTAATGGCAGAAAGATGTACAGAGTGCTGGGGGACAGCTCGGTCATCAGTAGTAGAGTGTTTACCTAGCATACACGAGGCCATGGTTCTGATTCCCAGCAGTGCAAATATTAGAAAGAAAAGAGAAAAAGAAAAAAAAAAAACTACCTCTTTTTCTTCCTCCCCATCTCTGTTTCTGCCTCTTTGTCTCCTTCCTTCCTTCCTTCATTCCTTCCTTCCTTCCTTCCTTCCTTCCTTCCTTCCTTCCTTTTGTTCTTTCTGTATCTGTATCTCTCTCTAAAATGTGTACGTGCATATATACAGATACATATATACTACTTTGATGTGTGTGTATAAATAAAACAAGCAGAATTAATCAGGGTCTTGATACTAGGGAGTCAAACTGATATCCGGGAAAGAATCCTGAGTAAAATGAGCACATGAACTCAGAGAAAACATAGCAATGTTGTTCTAGTTCTGAATCAGATGATCTGAATGGAGCACGATGTCTGACTTGGAAATTACAGTCAAAAGTGAGCACAGCAAGACCTTGGTTTGAGAGCACAGTTCATTCCAGAAACATGCTTGTAATCCAAAGCACTTGTATAGCAAAGTGCATTAACTCGAAATAAATCATGGAAACCAGATAATTCATTCCCAAACTCAAAAATATTCATATAAAATGATTATAATACCATAATATAATACAAAATAATAAAGGAAACACAAAATATAAAGAAAAATAAGGAAATTAATCTGCATTTACCTTTGAAAACTTTTGTGACTGGTGTGAGGGAGACGAGAGAGAGGAGGGTTATTCTGCAGGAAGACTTTCACTGTCACCAGCAGAATCACTGCTCTCTACTGACCCACTGGAATCACTTTCTTTTCATGCAATTTTAACAAGGAGCCTACCCAATCACACTTGCTTTTCCTCCTTCTGAGGGTTTTAAGGAAAGGTGATATTGCATTGTCATTAAACAATTCATCACTTACACTGCTGGAGCCTTATTCACGTGCTGCTTTTCTGTAAAGTGTTGCACTGTTTCCTACGTTCTTTGCATCTCCCTAATCTCATTCGAAGGGAGGGATTCCTCTGCCTGGTTCTCCTCATTCTCTGCAGATGAGGTCTTCTCCATCACCTCTTGATGTGGAGCGATGATCACTCACAACCCAAGCTCGAGGTTCCTAACCAGGTTCCAAAGCTGGGAACCCTTCTGTTTCTCTTCACATCCACCAAGTGGCATATCCATTTCACTCCACCTGCTGTGCAGCTCTGCAGTCTGCATAGTTGGTTCACAATACTATCATCTTAGTTGCTGATGTTTACCTTCCCTCTTGTATGTCCCTGAGAACCTTTGAGATCCGTTTATTTTATTTTATTTTTTAATTAAAAAAGGATAAAAGTACAAAAACATACGAACAAACAGATACCAGTTAGCATAAAAAATAGTACAGTCACAACTAATCTACAGACAAGGTGACATAGTCTCAACAGTGGTTATTGCTTTATCCATTGATATCTTCGAAGTGTAAGTATATGAACCCATATACAGACATGCAAAATTAGTCATACAATTAATCTTCTCAACAACAGAAAAAATACAAAAACCAAAAATCCAAAGACAAAAAAAAAAACAACAGGAAAACAACAACAACAACAACAACAACAAAAAACCACCAATAGTTGCTGCTTTGCATATTGATATCTTCGAAGTCTGTGTTCAGGATAACACATACAGACATACAAGATTGATCAAATAACCCGTCATC
>PVLD010026229.1:0-22487 GCA_004027595.1 Dinomys branickii | reverse complement strand
AGATGAAATCTCGATGTTGTTTTTATTTGCATTTCTCGAATGACTAAGGATGTGGAACATTTTCTCATGTATTTATTTGCCATTTGTATTTCTTTGTCTGAGAATTGTGTATTCATCTCAGATGCCCATTTCTGGATTGGGTCTTTGAATTTGGACCGATACATGTTTTTTAATTCTTTGTATGTTCTAGATAGAAGACTGTTTAGTCTTTAACCAAACTAACAAAACATGAGACCAAAGTAGTGATGGTGAGAGAGGAGAAAAACCCCAAAATGTTGTTAAAGTCCTCTTTCTTAGTGCTCACAGCTACAGAGAAGAGAAAGCTATTGACAGCTATTAGAAGGACTTCACACTTCATTGGAAAACCATAGAAAACAATTACCAGGTCTTTGGCACAGATATTTCAAGAGGAGCTTCAAAACATCTCCCACAGAATTGCTAAGACAGGCATAAAAGTGGAAACCCATCGTCTGCCTTTTACTTTTTTGCCTTTTGCACTTGAATTTTGACAGTAAGACTCTAAAAGACCAGATAATAGATTGAGGCATTTGTGTTAATTAGAGAGAAGATTTTACTGGGCCTCCTCAAAAGACAGTGATTGCTTTAGAATTAGTGCCCACAAGCATGGGCAGTCAATAATAGAGCTACTGTGTTAAGGAATGCTTGATGAAGGGGATAATATTGAGCTTTGAACATGAGGAAGGATTAGCAGAAGCAAGGACAGCAATACAGGCATGGGTTTATGGGAGACCCACATATTTCCTGGGCAGCAAATAAAGCAACCTACATATAAACGTTTGAGTATGTTGTTCCCTAGTAGGTTAAAGGCAAAGAATATGGAAAAATCAAGAGAAACATGGATCAGTTTCCTGTGATTATTTGGTAGTATTTTCTTCAGCTAACAGTTTTATTCCACTGGCGTGACTATAATTCACAATAATATAGGATATATTTTATGAAGAACTAGGAGAGATGAGCTTGAAACCTCTGAACATAAGGAAGTGATAAATAGAAATGCTAATTACTGCCTTGATTAGTGCAGGTGGTACACATGTGTTGAAATATTACACTGTGTCCCATAAAAATGTTCAAGTATCAGGTTAATCAAAAATCTTAAAACTAATTATCTTCTAATCGTGGGCTCTCAGTTAACATAAAAAATTCATGTTCTGGTAGCCAACTTTTGTAATTCAAATTCTAATTCAAATAACGTCCTAACTGCTGTATATATCAACTGGAAGTTAGCTCTTACCATAACCAAGGAGAAATCCTATGGTATTATTCCTACTGAAATATGTGTTCTGGCCTTCCCATCTGTGGGTTAATGAGGAGGTTAATTTCTGGTTAATTAGACGGGATGTGGGAGATAAGCTAGCACGCTCAGCAGCAAAATCCTAGGAATCTGAAAAAAAGCAGTGAAATGTGGATTGGGAGTCTCCCTTATTTTCCTTTCAATTGGTACAAGCCCAAGCATTGAATTTCTGGGGCCTCGGGCCATCTTTAAAAAGAACACCAGAGTGCTTTCCAAGACACTGGAGATAAAATGTAGCATCTATACCAAGTGGCAAGTCAATTAATCTCATTATAGAGCAATCAGAAGTGTTCAGCAAATGAAATTTCCAGCAACCTCAAGCTCTTCATGGCATTTCAAATTCAAGGGAGTTGGGTAGTTAAATACTCATTTGGAACAGAAGAAGGCTACATCTGATATAGATTTTGGCTTTTCTTCCCCAGGGTAAAAAAATGCTGTGCTGCTACCCACAGTACTCATCATGTTTTAGTCTCTAGAACTACACACATTCAGCTCAGCAGGCCAACTAAGTCAGCCATGAGGAAGGCCAGTGGGAGATAATGTAGCAATAAAATCCACCATAAAAGAAGCTCCAATGAGACAGCACCAAGCTAGAAGGCAGTTTATTATGTCTCAAGGCTCTAAATACTTGTCTTGTGATTTTGAAACTTTTCAACAAGGCTATTTATTTATTTATGCTTATTTTATTCTGAGAACAGATGCTCAGAATGAGAATGTACCAATGATGTACAGACCACTGAGCCTGACACCTAGTAAGCCACCAAAGAAGCAATTGAGCAGAGTATGATACATCAAATCATTCTTCCACAGAAGCCCAAAACAAATATCCTGGGTACAGACAACACTTGAGAGTGCTTTTCTTCTGTTCCATTACACAGAGCTCAGAAGGTGGTCTAGTCTCCATTTTTCCTTTAATTGCTAGGTATCCATTAATACCTGACTGTAATGCAAATATGAATGTCTGTTGGATGCTAAATAATTTGGCATCTGCAGCTTTGCGATCAGATTTTTAACACACATACAAAATCAATTTTAAAACATATTTCCATCTCTAGTCCAAGCTCAGAAAATTTTAAGTTTATGCTCCTATTTTCATGTTTTTGAGTTTCAGCCTCATCTTATTTTAAATACATTGTCTTGGTTTGTTTTCTTCTCCTATAACTAGAGTCACAGCTGGATAATTTATCTAAAAACTAAACATTTATTCAGCTCATGGTTCTAGAGGTTCAAGACTGAAGAGCTACATGATATGATTGAAAAATATGGTGAATATTTACACATTTTAAATTATTACAGTAAAAGATACATTGTGCTTCGTCTCCCTAAAAACCCCTCCCTTACTTCAAGCACACTTATCCTGTCATTGCTGCCACTTTCTGAAGTAGTTCTGGAAGTCTTCTTTTGTGAGTGCCTTTAGTTATACTTTTATGGGTGCCTCAGTATCCTAAATGGATTCAAAATATTTAACTTTCAAGGTCATTTTGACTTTTGAGCAGAGGCAGAAGTTGCATAGTGGTAAATCTAATACACAAGGTGTTGAGGGCACACTGTAATATTTTTGCAAGATTGCCTTTCTTCTTGATGGCACTTAGCAGCACCATTCACTGATTTTTTTTTATTTTATGGAAAAAAGATAAAACAATTTCATAATGAAATAATAGAAGAACAATAGTTAATACATTACATGTTGTTATTGTTAAAGTAGTTGCTCAGGGTATAAGACATAGACATAAAAGTTTCTCCAATCAATCTTAAAATAAACTTTCCTTTTTAATGAACTAAGAGACACTAATAATATAACTGACTTGCATATTTTTTCTTTTTCCCTATTGTCCTTCTCCTTTTTATCCATCCTAGATCCTTTATCCTTTTTAATAATTTCTTCCCATTTTGCAATATGTATTTTACAGTTTAGAATTTATTTACTCTTTCAGTTTCTAACACCAGGGAAACAATATAGTGATTACACATGTGAGTCCAATTTATTTCACTTATAAAAGTATGGTCTCTAGTTGCATCCATGTACCTATAAAAGTTTCAAGTTTATCCTTCTTTATGGCTGAGTAGTACTCCGTTGTATAAAAATGCCACATCTTTTTTTATCCATTCCTTGGTGGATGGATATTTGGGTTGTTTCCAAAATTTAGCTACTACAAATTGTGCTGCTATAAACAAGGGTGCATATGTATTGCTGTTGTATGATGCTTTTAGTGGCAGATACCTCAAAGGGGACTAGCTGGGTAGATGGGGATCTCTAATCCCTCTTTTTTGAGGAATCTCCACAGTGTTTGCACCAGTCTCAGTCTACATTCCGTCCAAGAGTGAAGAAGGGTTCTATTTCCCAACAGCCCCGCAAGCATTCTTTATTGGTTGATTTCTTCATAGATGTTCTTTCTGGAGTGAGATGGAATCTCAGTGTTGTTTTAATTTGCATTTCTCAAATGACCAATGATGTTGAACATTTTTCCCTATGTTTATTTGCCATCTGTATTTTTTCATCAAAGAAGTGTATGCTTATTTCTGATGAGCATTTTGAATTGGCTCTTTGAATTTGGGGAACCTAATGTTTTTAGTTCTTTATATGTTCTAGATAGAAGTTCTTTGTCAGAAGGACAGTTGGCTGAATTATTTATTTTCCCACTCTGTGGCTTGTCTTTTTACTCTGTTGGTGATTTATTTTGCTGTATTCACTGAATTTTTGATCACACCTTGTAAAGACATTCATTCAAGGAGACTTCAGAGCTACTTTGCAAAGTGGGAAAAGGAAGGAGGGGATAAATATGTTTAAAACTAGAGTATTTTGAAGGGGACTAATGGCAGTAGGTCTATTATATACTACATTTTTAGAAAATTAAACATTTATCATCTATTTTGATCCCCCTCTGTACAACTGATGAGGGCCTTCTTGCTGGTGGGAGCTTTCAGGGGACAGAGTAGGCTTGTTAATGGGGATCTCTCTTCCTCTTTTCATAAAGCCACCCAAAGTCACCATGGGACTACTCCTTGATGATCTCATCTAACCCTAATTCACAAAGGCCTCACCTCCAGGAAAAGATAAACCACTGTATAACAGTAGGGATTAAGTTTCTAATGTACAAATTTAGGGGAACATACTCAAGGCATAGCACACAAAAATCTATTCTTTTTCTTCTCTTAATATTCTATGATTGTTTAGAATTACTATCATTCTTAACACTTTCTTTGTCCACTATTTTTTTATGTATCCTACATATAACTTCTAAATTATTGAAGAGCATCCTTCACTATTTCTGCAAGGTTTTGTGGAGTAACCTTTTTCTGGTTAACATCTAACTCTACTGCCTTTATTTGACACAAAATTTTAGTGTAATGTATTTTTATTGAATACTTTGAAATTAATCTTCTTCTGCCATAACTAAAATGTACCATCCATCCTTCTAGGTAAGCTCTCTACTTAAGTGCTTTAAAATTTTTATCTTTCTCTTTATTATTCTACATATTTATTATATGGCATCTAGGTATGGATTTGTTTTTATTAATTCTGCCTGAGATTCAACATGCAGTTTTACTTTGTATTTCTTCCTTGACTTAAGTAATAAGATTTTTTTCTTTAATTTCCATGAGATAGATAGCTTTCTAATTATATTTTAATATCCTATTATACTGTATTGGAATGAGAGACTGTCTTGTGCTATATCATTGACTGAGGAGTATTTACACATACAACAAGCCACGGAAGAGTTCAACTTCCCAGCATGCCAAAAACAAAATAGAAGAGATTAGAATATGGATCTGGAGGGACAAATTAAAGACCCAGGACAGATTTTCTATAAGCTTCTTCATTTTTTAACAACTCAATTTAGCTTGGGGAGTGACAGTATACTTCAAGTTTTCCTCTAGTAGTGAGTTTCTACTTATTGTTATTTCCTGTAGACCTTCTGCAATGTGGTTTGTATATTATCATTCTGATTTACAAAGTGATTCTCTTTGTCATTTAATATTAAGATCACAAGCTCTATTGTTTGTTTATATCTGCTTGTTGCATATTTGCAAATTCTTTTCCTTTGAACTTTTCTGAATTACACATTCTTATATGTTTCAATTTATTTATAAATCCACTTATAACTCAATGTAGGAATTTAGCTATGTTAGACTTATTAATATGAAAAATATACTCTAATTTTGTTTTTATCATGTTTAATCTTATGCTTCTTCATAATTTTTTATTCTCTATGTGGAATCTTTTTACTTTTAGGGAGATCTATGTTTTCAGACTGGTGATATAATTGTACTCTGTTTCACTAGCTTTGCATATAGTATAATGTGGCACTAATGAAACTTTTTATTGTGGTTAATTCATTTTATCTATCAGAATAACACTAAAATACCCTATGTCATGTTTTAACATAGTCTTAACGATTATGTAAAAAATGCTGATGTTTTATTCCATTGAATTGATGTGACAGAATTATTGGAATTTTGCATTTAACCCATTTCCTAATAAAATAATAAAACTTTTGTCTCTGTTGCATTAGACTTGGTGCAGATCCCTAGAGCTAATTCCACAGGTAAAGAAAGTGAGCTCGCAGAGAAGTCAGCAATCCCTGCCTCACCAGAGTATCAGACTCCAGACTGGAAACACAAAAAGGCTCCAGCCTGATGCTGCTAATTTTATGCCTTGTTTATCCTCCCGTTCATCATTTATCACAAGGGAGGAGAGGATTGGGCTAGTATCTGCTGTACTTTCACCTCAAGCTGATGGGCTCCTGTTAGTATTTTTGTTCTGAAAAATAGCTTAACAGCTTATGATTTATGTATCATGTAATTCACTCCTTAGAGCATACAATTAAATTGTTTTACTGTATAAACATGTGCAACCATGGCTACAGTCAATTTTAGAGCATTTTCAGTACCTCAAAAAGGAACCCTATACCATTTTCAGCTATTCCTTAACCACAAAAAAGCAGAAAACAACCTCTACAAAAAAATTAGTCTACTTTCTGTCTCTACAACTTTCTCTATTTTGGATTTTCTATGACTAAAGTCATAATAGTTCTTCCTTCTTGATAGCTGACTTCTTCATTTAAAGTAATGTTTCTAAGTTGATCCATATTGTGGTGGTACTTTATCATTTTATATGGCTCAATAATATTCCATAGTAGGGATATGCCACATTTTGCTTATCCATTCATCATTTGTTTCTACCTTTTGATGGATACTATAAACATTCATGTACAAGTTTTTCTGTCACTATATGTTTTCATTTTGGGAGGGGATATATACTTAGAAGTAGAACTGCAGGGTCATATGGTAACTCTATGTTTAATTGTTTGAGGAAGATTCTGACCATTTTGCAAAGTACCTGCACCACTTTTTGTTCTTCCCAGCAGTGTCTAATGGCTCCTACTGCTCCACATCCTTGCCAGCATTTGTTATCTCATATTTTTGTCCTAGTCTTCTGAGTACATGCAGAGTGATGGTGTCTTACTGTAGTTGTGATTTGCATTTACTAAATGAGAAATGCACTTAAAAATATTTTTGTTAATTTATTCACAATTTGCATGTCTTGGATTCCTTACTATTTTTCATAAGACAATTCTAGTAACAATGAATTCAGTTTCTCTTTGTTTCTATAGGATACATGCTTGTGGGATAGTTTTGCAAAATATGTAATTTTTATGGTACTAGGGATTGAACTCTGGGCATTTTCACTGAGCCACATCCCCAGACCCTTTTTTTTTGAGACAGAGTTTTGCTAAATTACTAAATTTCCCAGGCTGCACTTGAACTTAACAATTCTCTTGCCTCAGCCTCCCAGAGTACTGGAATTATAGGAATGACCACCATGCCTGACTAAGCTTCTCTGAGATCTGACGAGAAATCACTTGATAATCTTACTGATGAACTCTCATATGTGATTAATTACTTTTCTATTCCCAGTTTCTAGATTCTTTGTCTTTGTCTCTCAACAGTTTATGATATATCCACGTGTGGTTATATTTAAATGTATTCTAGCTGGAGTTTATGGAATTTATTGAATGTGCAAATTCTTGTGTTTTTTTTTCAAAATTGGGACTTTTTGTTATTATTTCTTCAAATATTCTCTCTGTCCCATTCTGTATTTTCTTTTTATCTGTCATTCTTTTTATGCATATGCCACTTTCTAAGGTTCTATACATTTTTCTCCATTATTTCTTCCTTCTGTTCCTCAGACTGTCAGACTGGATAACCTCAGTCTATCTTCAGGCTTGCTGATGCTTTATCTTTTGCAAATTTGGAGTTCAGCCCCTCAATGAGTTTTTCTTTTCAGTAACTGTACTTTTCAACTCCATAATTTCTATTTCTGTTTTTTATTGATATTCTCTACTTGGTGAGATATCATTTGAAAACTTTCCTATAGTTCTTTAGACATAGTTTCCT
The DNA here is from genome assembly GCA_004027595.1 of Dinomys branickii. Taxonomy (NCBI): domain Eukaryota; kingdom Metazoa; phylum Chordata; class Mammalia; order Rodentia; family Dinomyidae; genus Dinomys; species Dinomys branickii. Next base: position 14,776 of record PVLD010026229.1, on the reverse strand, counting down.
TAGATCTTTGTATTTATTAAAGAGGTCTATTTAGAGTCTTTGTCTAGTATGTGCAATGTCTGAGCTTTCTTGAGGAAAATTTCCATTGCCTGTTTTTTGTAATCTCAGAGTTCTATAGAGAAATATAACAAATAGGACAGCTATGAAGCAGGAGATTAGGGCAAGGCCAGTCAGCTAGGCAAGTGGGCATGACCTGTCTATCATGGAGATCCAGGACACATGCAAAAACAAAGCAAAGCAAAACAAAAAACAGTTCCAAAGCACTGCACCTGGGACCAACCAGAAAGTGCTATCTTCAATTCTTCTGGCACAAAATCAAGCAGATTTTTGACAGAATGACCTAGATTTGATGTCAGCCTGCAGAATGTGATGAGAGGGGTTTTTACAAAAGATGTTAGCTATTAACGTTGTGGCCACTGCGTTCACGCTTTCTCTATGGCCTGCTTTCATCCTGCAGAGCATACTTCTTTACCTACCTTGAATTGGCCCTCACTCACTGCAGAGCGTTCTTCTTTTCCTACCTTTAGTAAATGTGAAACTTCCCTACGTTTTGTGTGTGTTGTGTCCAGTTCTCTTTATTCAGGACAAGAACCTGGAAAGAATGTCTAGAAGTGGCCCACAAAACTGCAGAACCCTGTTAACAGAGACAAATATATACATAGATAGAATGTTACACATGAGAGAAGATTTATTAGGAGAAATGGATCACACAGTTATGAAGGCTAAAATATCCCATGACAGGTTGGAACCCCAGCAATGATAGAATAGCTGAGTCCAAGTCTGAACGTTTCAGAACAAGGGAAGCTGATGGTATAATTCTCAGTCTGAGGCCAAAGAAACTTAGAACCTGGGGTTGGGAGTAGAAAACTATTGTTTTAAGGGCTAGGGCCCAAAGTCTAGAAAACCTAGAATTTTAATGTCCAACACCAGAGGTGTCTCAGTTCCAAGAAAGAGAGAATAAATTGCCTTTCCTCTCCCTTTTTTTGTTTTTATGGAGCTGCATCCACAAACTTAGTGTCCTCTGGACACATCCTCACAGAAACACCTAGAAGTAATGTTTTCCCTTCCTCAATCCAGTCTAGTTGACACCTAAAATTAGTCACCATATCTTTATCTTTGTCAAGTGTGGCCACTTGAAGTTGCTACTTGGCTTAATAGTTAGCTAATGATTGGACAAAATTTTTCTTAAGTGCTTTGGACCAGTAAGTCTCTCTTAGTCTTTGCCTAGAGATTCTGTGCATGTGTTGGGATATGCCTTCAACACTCAGCTAGGCAGTTTACAGTTCTTTCTTAACCTCCATTTCCTGTTTACACACAGCCTCAAGGTCAGCCAGAAATGCGAGCTAAGGGCCTTCTCAGGTCTTTCCAGAGCGCGTGCATAGCTCTGGGCATTCTCATAGCCTTAGGCAAGTGCCTGGCTTTCTAAATTTCCAACAACACATCAACACATAAGGACTTTGAACAGTCCTTATGAATTCAGAAAAAAAAAAGAAAAAGAGAAAGAGAAAGCCCTTATGGAATCTCATTCCTGAGCTTTTCTTTTCAAGCTTTTTGATTAGTCTATTATTTGCTTCATCTGTTATCCACCGTTAGAAGCCGCCAAGAAGTTAAGCAATTGTCTGTAATTTCATTTTTTATACATGTCCCTGGGGAAAAGACTTTTCATACTGAATCATCTCTAACTCAGGTAAGATACAGACAGCTTGCAAATAGGATCTTCCAGGAATCCAACAGACAGTCACAAAAGGACAATTCTTGGCTACAGTTTTTCAAACACTTTTAGCCTTGTTCTGCTCCCTCCAGTAGCTACCAGTCTGTACCACCAATGAAATGTGATTCTTCAAAACGACCTGGAGCTGGAAAATAGGAAATAGTACTAGGGCACATTTAAATATCCAAAAGCTTATTGTCTTTACCAAGGCTTAGTCACTTTTCTTCCATAAACATTATCTTGATTGCTTTGATCCTTCAGGTCCAGAGTTACGAAAAAAATCCTAATTCTGATCATTTTTGCTAGTTTTCTCATTGTTTTTATGGAGGAAAGGTTTGTAAGTTCAACTTCACAATTTTAGTTTTAGTAAATTTAATCTTATCCTTAATCTTCTACTTCTTAAACAGCGTCTATTATTTCCTGAATCTGAGCAATGATGAAGTTATTTCTTTTTTTTCCTTTCTTGCTGCTTCCTTCATGTTTATGTCTCAGTTTCAGTTAATTATATTACATTTTTGTTTACCATTTATATTTCACTATGCTTATGTTTCTATGACTTCATTTGCTACTTGAAATCATCTCCTTGAACTCCCAGCAATTATAGATGAAGCAATTAGATATGTACAATATTTCCTACATTCTCCCTCCCCCAATCAATTTTGGCTAGTTATATTGTCTTAATTTGGGTTCTTTCCTGAGGCAGACCATGAGCTGATGATATAACTGCCTTATTCCTGAAGGGCAAGAAACTCCAGTAGAAAAGGAAGTACACAGAAAGACAAAGCACCAATAAAAGAAGTATTAAGTAAACTATCTCTGTGGATGACCGAAGCTTAATCTTATGAGCAAATTGTGAGAAAGATTGTAATACACAAGCCTTACAGTTATCTCTCCAAGGATCAAAGGCTATTACGTATTTATCCACCAACTCGCATCAATCATTTATTGAGGGCTTCTTCTGGGGATTTTAATTCCTTGACACTTCTTGAATATTGCTCTGAGAAAAAAGTTGCCTATATTTGTAAATGAAATTCACTTAGATGAAACTGAAGTGGGAAAGCTGCGGTGATACAGATGGGACACCGAGTCTCTTACATATACAGTTTCCCCACTATTATTATATATAATGTTTACATTCTCTTGTACACTATTCTCCGTGTGTATTTTAGTCTCTGTTCTACTGTTAAATATATTTAGAATTCACCATGTGGTGAATTCCTCCATACCATAATTTCCATGGTCATTTCTTTTTTGTCTTAAATTTGTCTTCCAGTAGTTTTCACAAAAAATATTTATGCAAATTATATTTGCTAAGGTCTTGCATAATCAAAACTACTTGTCTTTATGCTTTTGTAATTCAAACACAATTTGGTTGGATAGAATATTTCTGGCTCACGTTTTTACCAAGGCACTCTCAGAAATTGTGAGCATTAGTGTGGGCTCTCCACCTCTTGGCTAACTATTACACTAAGTAGAATAATATATCCTAAAAATACATGTCCACCAAGAACCTCAGAATACTTATTTGGAAAAAAGTCTTGACAAATCAGTCAAGTTACAGTGAGGCCCTATTGGATTAAGGTAGGGTCTGAAGCATGACTACTGCTCCTTTTAAATGAGGGAAATTTGGATACAGACATTCACAAAGAGATGATGTGAAGAGACACAGGAGAGCTCACCATGTGAAAATGGAAGCAGAGACTAAAATTGCATTTATAAAGCAAGGGACATCAGAGATTCCAACTGAGGGAAGCTACATGAGAAGCATGGGACAGATTCTCCCAAAGAACATCCAACAGAACCAAACCCTGTTACTATCTTGAGTTCAGACTTCTACCTTCAAAACTGTGATAGAATATATTTTTGTTGTTTTGAGCTATACAGTTTGTGATGTTTGGCTATAGAGGATCTAAAAACTTAATATAACCATTAAATGTTAACTTTCTGATTTCCTGAAAGCCAGCAACATCCTTCCCTCAATGTTTGTAAACGAGGTTTTAAAATTAATTTGTTCATTGATAAGTGTTTCCTGTTATATAGATTGTGTGTTCAGAGCTAACACAACATTATATAAACCTGAAGTTCTAGTTTCTCTTGGGTGACTCTTTACCCACAGTCTTCAGTAGATGAATAGTTTCCATTCAATTTTCCCATGCTCTAGGTTGGACAGCATAGGTGCACACATATGCATGCACAAATACACTACACTATCTTTTCCAATTTGTGATCAGGGCTTTCAGTAATGTTACCACTGCAGCTAGAATTTCACCAATCTAAGAACAGAAATAATAAATTAATAAACATGGAAAAGAAATACAAATAGGAAGTTTAAGATAAAATACAAGAAAAAAGTTTAAGAAAATATTAATAGTATTTATATTACAAATTAAAAATCAGAGAAAAATAACAGAAATAAAAACAGATTATCATTTTAAATTGAGAGATGATTCCAAAGAAGGTTAGTCCTAGGTATAAAAATATGACAGAGACAGACTCAAATTAAAAGCTTAGAACTTGTCAAATAAAATGTTTAACATCACAAGAGAAAGATAAAAATGACAGAGACATGTTGTTACGGTTTGTGTCTAGATATCCCCCCAAAGCCTCATGCAGTCTTGGGGATGGGCTTCTGGAGTTTGTGCTTGATTTCTGGTGCAATGCTGGGATTATGGATGTCAGTGATGTGGCGGGTGGCAGATAGCCTGCATACACTATAAGGGATGGAAAGAAGCTTTTTCTCTCTGTCTCTCTGTCTCTCTCTCTCTGATATTTTTGCTCTTATTGATTTGCTGTTTTCTGCTGCCATGAACTTTTGCCCTGATCATGTGGCACTCTGCCTTGGAGACAATCAAGTATGGACTGAAACCTCCACAAAATATGAGCTAAATAAACCTTTCTTTCCTTAATTCTGGGTATCAGGCATTTCATCTCAACAATGAGAGAAAAGCAACTAAGACACATGTAATTAACAAAGATAGCTAATTTCCCTTTTGGTTATTTTTCCAAAAGAACTGAAAACATCATACCACAGTGATATATGTGCACCCATATTTATAGCAGCACAATTTGTAATGGCTAAATCATGGAAATAATCCAAATGCCCATCAACTGAGGAATTAATAAAAATGATGTGCTATTTTTATACAGTGGAGTATTACTCCACTATAAAGGAAGATAGATTCAAGGGTTTTATAGGTAAATGGATGCAACTAGAGACCATACTTGTAAGCAAAATAAATCAGACTCACATGTGTAAACAACATATTGTCTCCCTAGTGTAAGAACCTCAAAGTGTAAGTAAAATCTGAAAAGTACAATAGATATTGTGAAATGGAAAGAAACTGCTCAAAAGGAAAGAACAACTGGGATGTGTAGATGTGTGAAAAGAGAAAAGAAAGAAAGAAGGAAGAGTATATATATATATATATATATATATATATACACATATATTAGCTAGTACAATTGTATTACTAATTTCTATTGGTTTATTGAAAGACAAAGTTAATGTTTAATTGTTTGATCAATCCTAAATGTCTATATCTGGTCATCCAGGTAACTAATTTGAAGATAACAATATGTAATAAAACAATCATTGTTAATTTCCTACCTCCTTGTTTGAAATTTTGTACCACTTTTATTGTTTTTGTGCTGTTTTGTTTGTCTTTATATGTGTAAATTTGTTTTTGCTCTTTTCTCTTTACAATAAAAAACAAAAGTAGCTGAAACTTGTTAAAACACGTTAAACATTTATAAGTCAGAAAGGGACATTTAGAATCAGGAAAGGGAGGACTTCAGCAAATCCAGGCTTCCACAATAGTACTAAAAATACCTGCAAAATTTATCAAGATAAATTTATCAAGATAAATTTTTAATAACTTTGGAAATTAACTGCTTGAAAGAATCTAAAACCACTAATCTCAGAAAAACTGATAAACTTTGGTAAAAATGACAGTCCTAGTGGCCTTGTAATTTCCCTATCCCCATTTCTAACTCCTCAGTTTCCCAACAGATACCAGAACCATGCTGGGGAAACCAGCAGGCCTATAGCCACTGGCAGTAGAAAATTGATTCTGGAGCTCTTCAAAATACCTAGTCCCAAAACATTCTTACTATTTGACCTTCCTAACAGGTCTCTGGAAAAGGACAACAGAAAAGTTATTTTAACCAAGTAGATCTAAAAGAAATTTGTTGTTCACTCCAAAGTAGCACAAAATATGTTACTCTGGAGCATATATAGAATAATCTACAGAATCAACTATATATTAGGTAATAAGTGATGTTTCCATAATTCTATAAGCATCAAAATAAAACAACATATTTTCTCCAACTGCAATGAATTAAAATTAAATAATGACAGAAAAACAATTTAAAAATTAACAAATATGTGAAAATAATAAAACCAAAGCTCTGAGGATAGGAAGAATCAACATTGTGAAAAGGATCATACTCCCAAAATTGTTATACAGATTCAGTGCAATCCCAATCACATGAGTATACTTCACAGATCTAGAGAAAATATTCCTAAAATTTATTTGGAACCAGAAGAGACCCAAAATAGCAAAAACAATCCTGGGTAACAAAGGCAAGGGAAGAGGCATCACAATCCCTGACTTCAAATTATACTACAAAGCTATTATGATAAAATCAGCATGGTATTGCCAAAAAACAGACCTGAGGATCAGTGGAACAGACTGGAAGATGTAGCCACAACCATAAACACACTCAACCAATTTATCATTGACAAAGGGGCAAACATGTTCACTAGAAGAAAGATAGCCTCTTCAATAAATGGTGCTAGAAAAACTGGTTCTCCATATACCCAAGGCTGAAACTAGACCCATGTCTATTACCATGTGCTAAACTAAAGTAAAAATGGATTAAAGTTCTAAATATTCAAACAGAAACACTAAATCTACTGAAAGAGAAAGTAGATAAAAATCTTGAAGACATAGGGGTAGGCAGAGAGTTCATGAACAAAAACCAAACTGCATGGGAAATACTTCAAAGAATCAACACCTGGGATCTCATCTTATTGAAAAGTTTTTGCAAATATAAAGAAATCATCTACAGAGTAAAAGGAAAGCCCATGAATTGGGAAAAAATTTTAGCTAACTGGCCCTCATACAAAGGACTTTTATCTAGAGGACTTCTGTTTATATAAAGAATTTAAAAAATGATATCCCCCAAATTCAAAGACTGAATCCAAAAATGGGCATCTGAGATTAATAAACACTTCTCAGAAAAATAAATACAAATGCCAAATAAACACATGTAAAAATGTTAAACATCATTTGAGAAATAAAAATTAAAACAACACTGAGGTTCCATCTCCCACCAGAAAGAATGGTTATTATCAAGGAATTAACCAATAACGAATACTAGAGGGGCTCTGGGGAAAAAGGAACACTTCTCCACTGTGGGTGGGAGTGAATATTGGTTCAACTACTGTGGAAATCAGTCTAGAGATTCCTCAGTAAACTAGGATTAGAGGTTCCATTCAACCCAACAATTGCCTTCGGGTATTTTTCTAGAAGAACTGAAAACATCATACCACAGTGACATATGTGCACCCATGTTTATAGCACTGTAACTTGTAATAGCTAAATCTTGGAAACAACTCAAATACTCATCAACTGAGGAATGGATTTTTAAAAAGTGCTATTTTTATACAATGGAGTATTACTCAGCTATAAAGAAAGATAAACTCAAGGCTTTTATGGGTAAAAGGATGCAACTAGAGACCATATTCATAAGTGAAATAAATCAGACTCACATGTATAAACATCATATTGTTTCCCTACTGTAAGAACCTGAAAGAGTAAATAAAATTTGAAAGGTACAATAGATACTGTGAGATGGAAAGAAACTGCTCAAAAGAAAAGAACAACTGGGATATGTGAAAAGAGAAAAGAAAGAAGAAAGGAAAAAATGTATATATAAGATAGCTAAGACAATTGTACTACTAATTTTGGTTTATGAAAAGGAAGTTATTGTTTGTTTGATCACTCTTACATGTCTATATATGGTGATCTGAGTAAACAATATGAAGATAACAATATATAATACAATAACCATTAGTAATTTCCTATCATCTTGTTTGAAATTTTGTATGGTTTTTATTCTTTTTGTGTTTTTTTGTTTATGTAGTTTTTTGTTAGTTTGTTTTTGTTCTTTTCTCTTTAAAATAAGAAACATACCTCTGACTAAGCAATTATCTAAAGAATAAATCACAAATACATTTCTATAATAATTTGAGATGAACAAAAATAAAAAACTAACAACCAAAATATCAAATCAGTGCTTTGAGGAAAATTTATATCTATTGATGCCTATGTTAAAAAAGAAGTTCTCAAATCAATAACTAATCTTTCTGCCTTAAGAAATTTTAGTGAGAGAAGAAAATTCAGCCCACAGTAGCAGAAAGATGAAAAATTATAAAGACTACAAAAGATATAATTGAACTACAGAACAGAAAATCAATAGAGACCAACAAAATCAAAAGCTGATTCTTTGAAAAGATCACGACATTTATAAACCTTTAGCTAGACTGACCAAGAAAAAAGAAGAGGTAAAACTCAAATTACTTTAACTGAGCATAAAATAAGATGAATGACTTTTGACCTGGTAGAAATAAAAATGATTAGAAGGAAATATTATGAACAACTGTCTGAAAAAAATTAAATAATTTAGCTGTAATGGGAAAATTCCTAGAAAGACACAAACTATGGGAACTTAATAAAGAGGAAATAGAAAATGTGAATCATCCTAAAACAACTAAAGTGAATGAATCAATACTTGTAAATGTATAAATATTATTTATCAATTAATAATAATAAAGCATTTTACTAAGCAAATCGCAGTCCCATATGGCTGTGCCAGTGAATTTTGCTAAAAGTTTAAAGAAGATTAACATTAATTCTTCATAAAATCTTCAAAAAGAGAAGAGAACACTTCGTAAATTATGGTGTGAGGCAACAATTACCCAAAACTGAATCCAGGAAAAGATGTAGAAAGAAGAGATACATGAAGAAGTCAAAAGAAAACTACAAGTCAATACTTTTAGGAACAAGAACACAAATATTCGCTCACAAAGTATTAGAAAGTGAAATCAATAACATGAAAAGAAATTTTACAATATGACTAATAGGCTTTATCCCAGGAATACCTGTTTTTTAAAAATGTACACAAATGAAGCATTGCAGTATATGATACTGATAAAATAATCAATGGGACAGAATTGAGAGGATGAAAATGAACCTATAATCAAATGATTCTCAACTAGGGTTATAACTACGGTATAAAACCATTCAAAAGGGGAAAGAACAGTCTCTTTAACAAAAGTGATGGGACAATTAGATATCCAGATACAAAAAAGTAATAATACTTTAGTATATGTGCTGCCAAAGCAACACAAAAAAGTTCGATCCTTATTTCACATCACACACAAAAGTTAACTGAAAAAGGACCAAAGGCATTTGAGCTAAACCTATGCAAATATTCTCAATAGAAAACATAAGAACAAGTATTTATGACCTTAGGTTAGGCAGTTTTTGCTTAGATATGACACCAAAAGAATCAAGAAATGTAGGTTAATTTGACTTCGTGAAAATAATAAACCTTTCTGATGTCAATGATACTTTTGAAAAGTGAAATCACAAAACAGAAAATATTTGCAAATTTGCTAAGGACCTTGCATTCAGACTATATAAAGAAGACTTAAATTTTATAATAAAACACAAATTACCCAATAAAAATAAACCAATATTTAACCAGACATTTTCCAAAGAATATATACAAATGGACAATAAGCACACAAAAAGATGCTCAATATCATAGTCATTGGGGACTTGTAAATCAAAACCACAGTGAAATACCACTTGAGCTGAGGAGGCTAGGACAAAAAGCACAGTCAGTTCAGTGTGTTAGCAATCCTATAGAGAAGCTGAAACTCTCATACTGCATGTAGGAATGGAAAATGGTATAGCTGTATTTGAAAACAGTTTGACATTCTCTAAAATATTAAATACTGAGCAATCATATGACCCAGAGAATCCACTTTTAGGTAGTCAAGAGATTTGAAAACATATGTCCACATAAAAACTGTGCACAAATGTGCATAACAATATTCATCATTATGTCAAAACTCAAAACAATCCAAATGTAATCAATTGACGAACATGTAAACAAATAGGGTATAACTATATAATGTAACATTACTTAGCAATAAAAAGAATAAAATGCTGATACATGCTACAACATGGATGAACCTTGAAAATATACTAAATGAAATAAACAGTCAGAAAAGACTGCATAGTGTAGAAGAGGAAACTCCATAGAGGGAGAAAATAATTTAGTGGTTTCCTAATATGTGTGTATATTGATGAGGGGAGTGCCTTAGTCACTATGTCTTTTCTGTGATACTTGACACCCACAACTTAATGAAATATTTACTTGGGTTTGCAGTTTGTAAAGTTTTCAGTCCATAATCAGCAGGATCTAAGCCAGCAAGGGTGTGGGAAAGGTCTTAGGAGGAAAGCTACTCATTTGGTGGTCAGGAAAGAGGACAGAAAAGGGAATAGCTGGGGAGGAACATACACCCTCTAGGTCAGGCCTCCAGTGACCCACCTACTTGGCCAGATCCAACCTGCTAACAGCTATACTACCCTATAACTCAATCATCTTTCAAAAGCCCCGCCTATAAGTGCATGAAGCTTTGGGGTGATGTCTAGATATAAACCACAGCAGGGGGCGACGCAGGGATTGGAAGTGACTGCTAAAGAGTAAGGAGTTTATTTCGAGGGTGATTAAAGTGTTCTAAAATTATATGGTATTGATGGCTTTACAACTTTATGAATACACCAACAACATGAATTTTGTACTATATAAATGAGTGAATTTTATGCTATGCAAATTACATCTCAATAAGACTACTGAAATTATGTAGATTTAAGTGATTAAAGGTAAATAATTAAAAACTTAAAATTTTTAAAAGAAATAAATCAGACAAATTACAGAAATAAAATTAATCTTTTCATTTTTGGAATTTATTTTGTTTTTATTTTTGTGTTTGTTTTGAAACAGAGTCTGCCTTTGTAGTTCAGGCTGGCCTTGAACTCTTTGCGATCCTTCTGCCTCGGCCTCTTGAGTACTAGGATTATAGGCATGCACTATCATGCCTAGCTATTGTATTGAAATTTAAAAAATTTTTATTTTAAAAAGAACAAAAACAAAACACAAAAACTAAAAAAATGATGTATACTTTCAAAACAAAATGATAGGAAATCAATAACGGTTGTTTCATTATTTATTGTTATCTTCAAAATAATTTCTCAGATCACCAGATACTGTATAAGTATTTAAGATTGATCAAACAGTTAAATATTAACTTCCTTTACATGAACCAATAGAAATTAGTAGTACAATTATTTTAGCTATTATATATATATATGTACATATGTATGTATAATCCCTTCCTTCTTTCTTTTCTTTATTCCCTCATCCCAATTGTTCTTTCCTATTAAGCAGTTTCTTTCCCTTTCACAACACCTGTTGTACCTTTCAGATTTTACTTACTCTTTCATGTTCTTACACTAGGGAGACAATATGGTATTTGCATGGGCAGGTCTGATTTATTTTGCTTATGAATACCATCTTTAGTTGCATCCATTTCCCTATAAAAGTATTGAAATCTTTTTAAGGGAACGTGAAATCGAAAGACTTAGAAATTACAGAGAGGTAGGAGAAACAAAGCCATGTGTGTTTCACGGTGAAGAGCACGCTTCCAAAGCAAAATTTTGGTGCTGTCTATTTCCTTATGTGATGAAGTCTCTGTGATGGTGATCGGTTTCTTGGGGTAGTGAATCAAAGTGAAATGAGCACCATGTCCTTCCCTGAATCCCATCAGCTAGAAGCTAAAGGCCCTTTTATTGATCATAATGAGAGGGCATTGAATTCTCTGAAAACCCTCAAGGCTTAGGCAGTAGCATGTTTCTGCAGTGCTGTGTACAAAATCTCTCAGGATCCCCAGATGAAATTTAGTTGTTCAGTTATTTTTTCATTTATCTATGTGCCTCTAATTCAATAAAATAATTGTTCAGTGGAAAGTTAGGCAAGGCAAATTACCTGTGACCTGGAGTAACGAGCTCATTAAAGCAGCTAAGTATTTACTGTTTTGCCACATATTAGGCTCAGTTTCCCTCTAAAGGACATTATCTCTACATTTTTCCACATAACAAAGAATCTCCTGAGGGATGTTGACAACACGATGGGAACTTAATAGTTTTGCTTTCTTTTCATCTATGAATATATCACTCCACTACCATCAACACCAATTTACAGACTTGGGGATTTTTCTATTGTAAGCGATTCCCTGGGGGATCTAATTCTTTGTGCGCAATCCTCTCTTAAACTTCTCTTCAGTTGTGGTCTAACTTAGAGGTAGCTAGACCCTGGATGTTCTGTCCCTGGTTTCCAAGTGTCCATGTACATGAAGCTTTTTCATTGTTATTCAGGAGCATGGACAAGGTACCATAAACAGAGCAACCAGGCAGGGGTTTTGGATATCCTGATCTCCACACAAGCTTTTCTGCTACATGACTGGGCTCATGCTCTTCTGATTTATCTTTTGATTGTGTTGATGTACATATGATTTGGTCATTTTCATATTTTCATGAATCAAGTATTAAAGTTCTCTCATCTTTCCTTCAGTTGGTAAATGTGGTGGCTAATTGATTAATTGTTGGTGTGCATGGGAACAGCCAGTTGAATTGAGTTAGCGTGGTTCTGGGTGTGGAAGACCCATGTTAAGGGGAATTATTGTCAGAGTGATATAAAGAGGAGAATGGGAGCACAGGATTTCATCTGATTTTCCTTGGCAAAGCTTTGTTGCAGCTGATTTTTCCCAGAGGAGTCTCAGCTGTTCTCTTCAGGAGAGCTCCAGCCCTCACCTTTGCCCAGGATGGCTGCTGTTCTCCTTAGAGGAGCACCGGCCTTTGCTCTCACTTTGGGTGTTGTTTTCTAACTTTCGGTGCAGACTCTTTAGCCTCCCGCACTGGCTTTCCGGGTTGCTTCTGCAGGCTCCTTCCCTGCCAACCCTTCTGCCTCCTCAGCACAGACCTCTTCCATTTAGTAAAAGTACCAACCCTCTCCATCTTTCATTTCAGACCCTCTGCCTCCTGATACCCACCTGTTAGGGATATTGAGGTGAGCTCCAGGCCTTCAGCACGCTATCTTCTGGGACACACCTTTTCGCTGTTCTACATTTGACTCTGTGGGTGGCCATCGTAGGCCTATGCTGTAGCCTTCCGTGTCTAGCGTTGAATCTGATTCAGAGCATGAGCAGTCTTTTGAGGAAGCCTGCCTGAGCCCTGCAAGCCCTTGTAAGCGCTGACTGATGCAGTACATTAGCACGGGCCCTAAAATAGCTCCGCTTGTCGTCACGTTGTCTTTGGCTTTTTGCAAGACTGTCTAAAGGAACCTGGTGTTTTATAATCTTTATCAATTATATCTGACCAATGTATTATTGTTACTCTGACATAATCAAGTACGCTCTCTTTTGTTTTTGTTTTTACTAAATTTCATCGCTATGTGCTAAAGAATCTCAAATAGCTATATGGAAGCCTTACAAACTGCACTATATGTATCTAATTCATTCAAATATATGTTTACATGAATGCACCACTCATGGTTATATATACACTAGACCAAGTACCAGTGATGGAACATGGCTCCCGAACGCCACTCAAGTCTTTGTGAAGTAGTCGCACCAGTCCTGTAGAGTCATGTGAATAAAGCAGTAGGGAAGTGCAAAGAAAGTCGTGCCTAGAGGAGACTAGGCATCTTTATGAGAAGGTTCATAATTCACCACTATAGCCCTATGGTAGATTATTAAAATTTTAATGAAAGAATAGAAACATTATCTTTTGAATCACATAGGATATAAGTGTTCAAAAACCTACTCTTCCATTTATTTCTAAATGTCTTCTTTTCCCCCTTCTTTTTGCCCATAACAATGTGCTACCCAATATTATTCTGCCACACTGTTCTGAGCAAGTGCAACGTGTATGTGATTCTCTTTCCATCACTCAGTTTTGAGTGCTCCTCACCAGGGCAGACACCAGGACACGTGGCCTACACTAGCTGGGCTGCTAATACACATTCTTTCAAGTAGAAAGCTTGGAACAGTGGACCCAAAGAACCATTTGACAGCCACCTTTGGGCTTAGGGATTCATCTCACGTGGACCAGTGGGCAGTACAGATGATGAGAAATTTGTATCTGGTATTTTCTTTGAGAAAACCCTTCCTTTCACCCTCTACATCCACTATTCCTGAGAGTTCCACGCAAAGGTCAGCTGTATCAAGCATCTTTGGCACTTGTCTCAGATATAGATAATAAGAAATGTAACAGAAATTGCCTGGTGCTCATAACATTGATCAAACCATTTCCATTTGCTTGATGAGTAATCAAGATTTGTCTGGATGAAGAGAAAAGTAAAGATGCTTTTTCTTAGTCTAAATCTACCCGACAGTTTAATCCATTTGTATGTAGTACCCAAATGCCTGTCTCTTTGCTTTTTTGTACAAAACTAGAAATTGGTTAGACTTTTTTCCAGGTAAAAAAGTAAGATTATCTGATGCAAACAAAGGTATCCTTTTGGAGATTTTGCTCCAGAAGATCTCTTATACCTCAACACTGCACCCACCACACACACTCTTGCTGTGTTACTTCCTTGTAAAAATATCCTAGTAAAGCATGGAGAGCTAATCTTCTACCATTGGGAACTGTTTCCAGCTTTGCTACTGAGGAAGCTGATGTGGGAAACACGAAGTTTTACTTAATATTCTTTTAGGAATGTTTTCCCTCTTCTCTACATGGATATTTACTTTGCTAACCTCAATTTAGGGTACAATGATCCTATGGTAACACTACATTCTGTCCAACTTCCTTCCCTCCTTCCTTCATTCCAAACAGACTTTAAACTAGAAATACTCTACTTTATCCTGGGTTGAAATCCATACTGCTCAACTCCCTTATGGCTATGATCGTGTAAGAGTTATTTAAATGT